>OMNW01008022.1:16004-42563 GCA_900303245.1 Selene dorsalis
TTGTGACGTCTCCACATGTACCTTCTCCCAAAATTCAGCTCACATGTGTGTTTCAAATAACACAGGTATGTGCTCATCTTTTCTATCTATCTATCTATCTATCTATCTATCTATCTATCTATCTATCTATCTATCTATCTATCTATCTATCTATCTATCTATCTATCTATCTATCTATCTATCTATCTATCTATCTATCTATCTATCTCTCTCTCTCTCTCTCTCTCTCTCTCTCTCTCTCTCTCTCTCTCTCAAACACTTATGTGACATCTTTATTCTTCACAGTTACCATCTCTGGATTTGTCACTATTGAGGGAAAGAGTCATCAGGATTGTCTGGCGGAGAAAGGGACTGAAGAATTTAAGTCTTGCGACAACAGAACGTATACAGAGGTAAAAACAACAGTTATGTGAACAAAGAGCTCATCCATCAACAATATTCTGATCTTGGATGAATTACTGCCTTTCAGCTAAAAGGGGTGTACAGCACTTTGAGGGGATTTGACGTGTTGACAATTACCCAATACAGGTATTCCTCTTTTTTTTTTCTCTCAATAAAATAATTACTATCATATTTACTGGGGGTTTGTTTTCATAACATGGGGCTGAAATCTGTTTTTTTTTTTTTTTACTTTACTCACTTTAGAATTGGAAGCATCATCATAGATTTTAGCATGACCATTGTTTCTGACGTCGATCCTCAACATCTGATTAACAAATCAGAAGACCTGACTCAATCTCTGTCAGGCTCAATTGACCTGAAAACAGCTGGTAATTATATCTCATGCATTAGTGCAAAATATATATTCTTTCATTTCCTCACTGTTATTCAAGCTTGAATTTTTCCAGTGCTTAATTATAATTGACAGACCTTAGTAGTAAGTGCAAAAACTTAAACTATAGTTATGTACTTTCCTCATATTCCCAATATATCATGTATTAATTATAGAAATATCCCATCTTTAGTGAAGAACACTGAAGTACAAAATAACATTAAAAACAATCAGTATTAGTGTTTCTATTTAGTGTGTGTTTATCACAGTATATTGTGTATGGTATCATGTTATATAACTAAATAAAGAGTCAAAAGGTTCAATAGACCCCTTCTTTAAATAAAATAAATCTGTATTAAAAATTATTGCATACTGACTCATCTCTTATTTCTTGCAGGTGTTGTTGTTGTAGAGCCACTAAAGAACCCTGTGAAGTACAACTCCACCCAGGTGCTTGTTTGTAAAACAAAGACATCCATGGACAGCGTCCCAGAGTGGCGGCTGAGAAGCCAGGGCAAGGTCCATCTCATAACTAATGGCACAGAAGCAAAGATGAATTCAGATCCTAGAGAAAGCAGACTCAGGCTCACAGGCATAAAAGACGTGTGGGCAGGTGCGTTTGTTTCAGCAAAGCTAAAAAATATACACTTACAGACAAAACTCCAGTCTCGAATATAAATTCTGACACATCAGTCATTCTGAACGCAGTGATAATGTATTAAAGCAATTCCTTTTAACGTCTATACTATATATATTTTTTGATGCACAAACAACACACACTATGTTATACTGACCTTTGACCTGACCCATGTTTTGAATCAGTTGCTGGAAATGAATTATCACACGGTCACAAGCTGAACCCGTCTCTGCTAACAGTTAGTGCTGTCATGTTAATATTAAGTAGGCTACTTGTCACTGTTTTTGTTTAATAATAATATATAATAAATAATATCATAAAGATACCTTTGTATGAAGCAACCATATTTATCTATTATTAAACACTTACAAAAAAATCCTTTTAAGGTACTTTTTAACAAATAAGAAATGTGCAATTAATTGTTATAGACTACCAACACTTTTAACTGTGATTAAATGTTTTTTAATTGATTGACAGCCCTTCTATCAGTTGTGTATGGATGTGATGTGATTTCTATCATTGTAATGGCATGGATAAAACATGACTAAAACATGACACTAATCATTTACTCATTAACACTTTGCCTCTAATCCACATTCATGTTTTTCCATAGGAGAGTACATCTGCACCTACCATCAAAAGTCAGACTGGTACACGATATCTCACACTGCCAGCACTGTAATGGACATATGTCTGCTACCAGAAATCAGCATCACCACGCTCCCACAGTTTCCACACTGTAAAAGTGATTTTGTTAAAGTAGAAGTCAAATGTGAAATAAAGAAGAGCAATGAAACTTACAATGTGACATGGACAGAGGAAGGCATCTCAGCAAGCATAAAGTCATCAGGACCTTATAGTAAGAACATTTTCCTTTGTTCATGTTCATTGTTCATTCTTGCAGGTGGATCTCTGAGCAGTGAAAATTTATGACGTACATTGCTTTTGTGGTCCTTGCAGATACCACTGAAACAGTGTTTTATAAAGCTGAGACTTTCATTGTCTGCAACTCGCCCAATAAGACTGCACAACTACTAAGGTGCACATTTCAGAACAGATGTCAACAAAGCAGAACAGATAAGGTCACCATCAATATCATAAATGGTATGTTTTCACACACTATTTGCCACCAGTAGATTTTTCTTTTGTGTGTGGTTTAATTTGATCCTGTTCTATGAATTGTGCTCAAATAGTCTGACAAAAGATGTAACATGTGCTTTTATGATCCTAAAATTGCTTCAACTGAATTTTAGAGTAACTTTGTACAAGTTATTTCAGTTACTGTTTGAAAGAAATGAGAAATCAAGCCTTTACCTTTCTTCATCTTCTTCAAAACAGCTGATGATAAATTCTGTGAACCCGACGGCGACTGGCAGGCTGCCAAAGCTGGATTCATTGCAGTGTTGCAATGTGAGAACGCAGCTGGACAAAGACGAAGGAAATGCAGCGAGTAAGGCAGCAACTAATCACAATGCCCAGCACAATTGCTAACTGTGCTGAAACCAATTAATCCTCTGTTGATTGACTGATTGATTAATTTATTGTTCCAGCACTGCCACCTGGGAAGAGGAAGTATCAGAGTGTGTGAACTGGCGCGTGAGTAGACTGCTGCAAAGTGCAAATGTAAGTCTAATGTTTATAAAAAGTTGAAATGAAGATTTAAAAATAACAATAAAATAAAATAAAAAATACAATGATGCTAATATAAGACCAGTGTGAATCATCACCCATAATCCTTCACTGTTGTTACAGATTGTTGACATTGGACTTGGCTCACAAGAAGAAAACTCTGCACAAGTATTTGCCCACCTCGACAATATCACTAACGAGACAGAGACCATCAACTCCTTCGCCAACTTAAAAACATCAGTTGACGTTCTCATGATCTTGAGTAAAAAGGTGGGACACATAAACAACAAATCAACAGCGGATGTAAGTATAACTGCATCTTTGATTATCTTTAATAAGTGTTATTATCACTGGGATTTAACGGAAATCAAAATGGGAATTATTGGTACTTTCATTTATCATTTTAAGTTAGAACCCTTAAGATTTTTGGCAGTGGACAATAGCAGTGTTCATTGTTCATGGGGAAGGGGACGATTTCCAAACCGGGTTCATTTTCCTGCCACACGCTAAAGGGATTCATCTTTCAGCTGTAAACCGTCTCCCTGTTTACTGTTCACCTGCTTTGCACAATGACAATCTGTCTTCTAGTTATTGTGAACCAAAAGTTCCCTGTTACGGATCTCTCAACACTAAAAGTGCTCATATGGGGAATAACAGCAGTTTGTATAATAAGGAAGCCACAGGAAATGCAACATCTTTGCCACCGTACTAAACACAGGTGTAAATCAAAGATGCATCAGGTTGATTTGTGACTGTGAGGTTGTAAATACTGTTGAGGAAAACAGGAATGTAACAAGCAGCTGTAGTGAGCTGTTAGAGGACAGACGACCTCAGAAACCTCCACAGAAATGTTTAATCTTTATTCAGACATGTGAAAACATGAGAGTTGCACCTTTGTTTCTACTCATCAACCCCAGCTGAAGTTTTAAGAATTACAATTTGTATTTTACAATAATGACTCAAAATAATACTGTCAGATATATACACACACATGATATACCGATGGTATAGTTCCCACTTATCTTTGTAACTCTATGTATTCGTTTTCACAGCAATTGAAACATGTTTCTCTCTTTTCAGAACCTTTTTGGCTCATCCAGCAATTTGCTGGAGAAGTCTCTTCAAAACTCCTGGACAGCCAAAACCAGCACGGACAATTTGACACTGGCCGAGACATATCTGAGTTCTGTTGAGAAATTAATTGAGCTGACAAATGTTACGCAGGAGAAAAAAACAAATGTAGAGGTGGCTGCATGCCAGAGCAAACCGGGGGAAAAATGTATGAACACAGTGTTCAATAACACCGTTGAACTTTCAGACAAAGGCGTCGTAAAGACAGCAGGATTTCAGAACCTGGAAAAATATTTGCCTCACAACACTTCTGAGACTCGGATCAACAGCATTGTTGTTTCAACAACAGTTGAAAACAAACAGAGTGAAGTTGACATTTCAATCAACTTTGAATTGATGCGTAAGAGGCAGCGTAATGTTGTAATAAAGTGTGTCTCATGGAACGACACCACCAGACGGTGGTCAACAAACGGCTGCGAGTGGAAAGGTGGAGGACACTGTGTTTGCACCCATTTGTCCTCCTTTGCTATTTTAATGGCTACAGAACCATTGGAGATCCCTGGAATAGAGGAGGTTACCTTAGTCGGACTATCTGTATCAGTTGTGTCTCTGGCTCTTTGTCTTGTGATACAAGTGATCGTCTGGAAGGCTGTAGTTAAATCAGATAATTTATATCTACTCCATATTGTCCACGTTAACATTTCAATCTGCTTGCTGGTTGGAGATTGTTGTTTCTTAGCGTCTTACAAACCACCGATTCCAAAGATCTGGTGCAAGACGGTTGTGGTGTTGAAACATTTCAGTTACTTGTCTATGTTCTTCTGGATGTTGTGTCTGAGCTGCACACTTATTCATCAAACCATTTTTATGTTACACAAAGTGAGCAAGAAGACCTACCTAAAGTTCTCCTTTTTCCTGGGCTACGTATGCCCCTTGCTTATTGTTATCATCACATTTATTTGCAATGACGCTGGCACTGAGGGCATATATTACCACGAGGATACCTGTTGGCTGGTTTATGTTAAAGCTTTTCAGGGGTCCATCCATGCATTTGTCATCCCAGTTGGTATAATAGTTTTCGTCAATGTGTTTTCCATGCTGGTGGTGATCATGAAGCTTTTGACACACACAAAGAAAAGAGAAATGTTCAACGAAAAGGAAACCGCAGCTGCCAAAACTATCATAAGGACAGTTATTCTTCTGACTCCAACCTTTGGTGTCACCTGGATTTTCGGATTTGGTGTCTTACTGCTTGATCTCACGCATGGACCCGTAGCATATGTTGTCAATTATGCCTTCACGCTGCTGAACGCATTTCAGGTACGGTCAATGAAATCTGCAACTATATTTTTGCATCAGTGAAAGTACTTCTTGCTCAGTAACCGCTGTCATTTTATTTGCAGGGTTTTTTCATTTTGGTAACCACATGCCTGGCGGACAGACCGGTAATGTTGTTTTAAAATGGATAAATTATGTTGTTGGTTATCCTGTTACTTTGTGGTATCTCTGGTTAGGGTGTAAAAATGTATTCATGCTATTATTTTAAATGAGCCAATAAGAAACACATTCATCATCAAATCATTGCTATTGGTATAAAATGATTAATAATGTTTTAATTCAACTTTGACAGACCCGTGAAGCACTGATGTGCCATTTAAGGAAACCTGTAAGTGCACAACAATTGGTTTTTCCTCCTGGTTCTGTAAAACACCACTGTGACTCTTGATCAATTTTATTCATCCTTCTGTTTCACCCAACAGACCACAGTCTCCATCAGTAACGTCTCCACAAAGGCTGAATCAATAATGAAGAAGTGAGACGTGTGTTGTGTCTGTTATCAAACCACAACACACAACGTTTTACATATGAAATCTCAAATAGGACTGAGCTACCTGCACTCTCTGATGCAACTGTTTGCGTTTTGATTTGTTGATTACTTTTTGTATGTTAAATCCACTATATCATATTTTAATGTTTGTTTAGTAGATGTGTTTTTGTGAAAATTACCAAACCATATACTCTCCTGCTTCATGTTACTCCACATATTAATGTCAGAGGTGAAACAATACTGTATATTAAATATTTAGTTGTGATTGCACTGGAAATGCACTGTAAAACTCTACACTTGTTTACACCGGTGTAATGCTGTGTAAGATGAAGTGAGCCTACGTCTGAATGTTGTTCTTAGGGGTCACATGTTCTTCATTTTCCTTGCCCTGCTCTGCCCACTCCTCGTCTGTGTCCTCCATTAAAATGCCTTTTTGGGTTGCCATCTTGCGGTAGGCCTGGTACTCAATCTCTGCTCTGCAACAGACAAAAACAGGGAAATTTATTCACTTCACCGATGTATAATGTTGTAACAAACTGACTGGGCTGTTTGTGTGTGTGTGAGAGAAAGAAAAGCTTTGTATTTACATGGTTAAACTCAGAGAAGCATGATACACTGAATAAAATAACAAAACGTGGGCTTTGTTCCGTACTTTTTGAGGAATCGTACACAGTCTTGGTGTCCATATACTTCGGCTATCCGCACTGGTTTGTCTCCACAGCAGTCCTCCTTGTCCACAGGAGCATGGAGGGAGTGGAGCAGCCGCAGGACAGCCAGTTGACCCGACTCTGCAGCAAAGTGGGCAGCCGTCCATCCGTGCTCCGTCCTCAGACACGGCCGAGCTCCGTGCTCAATGAGGATCCTGACTGTTTCTGTATGTCCTGTGAAAAAAGGGCATATGTTCATTTAACAGATGTGATTTTTTCTTCTTTTTTTAAATCTAGTTTGTGAAGAACACATTCTTCTCTGTGATAAAGAAAAACACAAGAAGATATAAGAAATAATAATAATAATTAAAAAAAACACTTGTGGAAGCAACAATAATGAACTAAAAATGCCATTATGCATTGAGACACAATTTCATTACTAAAGCAAAAACAAAACATCAGAGGTGAAACAATTAATTTACAGATGTCAAACCAGCACTTTTGATAACAAATTAACAAAAACACCAAACACTTCCTTATTCCAGCTTCTCTAACTTAACCAGCTGCTAATTTTATTTGTTTTATATCATAGCCAATGTAATGTCTTTGGATTTTGTCCTGTTGGTGGACAAGACATTTTAAACTTTTCCTTATATTATATAATTATTAATAATATTATTAATCTGTCAAGTAACTCTACTTTAATAAATGTCAGACAAAATCCCTAGAGGAGTAAAATACATAACACTGACCACTTTTAGAGCATTTTGGAAATCCTCTGACAGCTGTCAACATCAGTATCTTATGTAAAAGGCACCAGGTGTAACTTGAAACTGACAGAGTGTACAGGTGTGTGGTAAATTTCCACTGGTCCACATCTACCTTTAGCCGCTGCCCAGTGGAGAGGTGTCTTGTAGCTCCAGTCGATGTCTCTCTGGTTGGGGTTGCATTTATTTTGCCTCAGAATCTCCTCAACTTGGTCAAAATTGCCTGCTGCTGCAGCTTGGTGCAACTCCGTCATTTCGTTACAAAGGTTGCCTAGTAACAGCTGATCAACACAACATGGCAAGTCCTAACCTGAACCTGCAGAGGGTAATGCTGCCACCTGTAGATGGAGATCTGGTATAAGTAGCTACATGAAACACTGGGAATGAATTCAAAGGTGAAAAGCCTTTTCCCCTTGAAAAGATCAACTACAGCCTTTAAAAGGAATTGTCCTGTCATAATAATATAAGATCCTGCAGCCTATAACAACCTATTAGCTATATAGCCATTAGGACATTATCTGAAATTGTACAATACTGGTCAAAAGTTTAATGAGAGTGTGTCCAAACTTTTGAGTGACAGCACTTAAAACCTCCAAAAGGAAACAAATATTGCAAACTCAGTGAAAAAACTTTTACTTGACAGACCCATCAAGTAGGAAACTTGAAGAAACTTAAGATACAGGTACATTAGTGCATTCCTAATTTGAAATTCCCACTTTAAATTTCTTCATTGTCAAAATGTGTATGAATACGAGTGACTGTAAGACATAGTTAATGTTGTTGTTATGTTGCTGTTGTTTAAATGTCTAAAATTCATTTAAAAACTAACTCACTTATTTACCCATTCCAGTGTTTATTGACAAATTAACTACATGACAAGCTTCATTTCATTGAGCGGAATAAGACTAAAAGTAAAAAGTAAATATATTTTGTCACACAAGTTAAGGATGCTCCATCAGAACTGGCTTGGCCATTCATCCAGGTCCAGAGCTGGAAGAAACAGAGAGGATCAGATTGTGGCTGCATCAAATTAAATGTCTCTATATCAATATTTCAACCACCAGCTGTTTACCGACAATGTCAAAGTATTACAGCATTATGTTTTTAAATCACAAACACTTATTAAATTCACCACTCTCATTGTAAAGAAATAACTTGGTCAGAGGAACAGGATATGTCCTACCATTCACTTGGCTTCTTTATTATTTCAAACACTTTCACTCTCATCCACGGTCCTGGCTCCATCCTGGTCCACTAAGGGTAAAAAATCAAATGGCTTTAAATAAATGAGAAGGTTTGACATTTATTGAAAATCAAATAAATCAAAAAATATATGTTAATTAGTTTAAAGTAAAGTCTCCTGACCTGGTTCCAAACTGTCTGCCAAGTTATGAGGTGTGTCAGGTCCTTTCCAGTATTTCTCCATCAGTCTATTCACAACCACCCCCTCACACTCAACCTCTACGGCATACTGAGGACCTCCAGTCTCCAAATGATCCACACTGTTGAGCACCGTCACTTTGAGAAGTTTATCAACCAGGAGGTTGTAGAAGTCGTCATAAACCTGGTCATCCCAGGCACCCCTGGACTTATCAAATCCATTCAAAGAGCATAAAAAGGCTTGAGAAGCCTCATCCAGCAGACTCTGAGGTAGTGCTCTCACATTATTGATATCAACGTCAGACTCGTTTCCATAGTCAACAAACAGAACATGAAGGTTATTATCAGTTCTCTGAAGTACCAGAGCTCGATACCATTGATTGTCATCGGAAAAGAGAGCAAGGCATGGGCTTCCTGGACCAAGAGTCTCTGGGAACACTGCATCCCGCTCTGCCTGTCCTGCTTCCTGAGCAAGCATTGACATCATGTTCAGGTCTTCGGTATTGGTGTACTGACACCAAAAATAATGTGGTCCAACAATGCAGGAAGCATATGCTTCCTTTGTCTTGTCTTGAGAAATGTTTGGCCTCCTGTGCACGCAGATGTCCACATTTCCCTCAGGGGAAAGTTGTGTTGTTTCTGAGTCACTCTGACCACCTTGTATGAAAGTCTCTGCCATCACAGACTCATTGTCCTCAAGGATTACACTCAAATTTGGTTGTCCTCCTTCATCCAAAGTTTTTCCATTTTCAATCTTTGGTGTATAGGCATTTGTTCTCAATTGCGGACTCATCTTTAGCTCATCACTTGTACACATTCCATCACTGCTTTTAACTTCATTTTGCTCTGTTAACACTGTTGATGTTGACACATTCAACAGCTCTTGTGTTAAACAGTCTTCATTTGGAACATCAACTCGCTCTGAGCTGTTAGAGAGCTGCTGCTCAGTTTGTTGAACAAGACCCTTCATCTTTTGTCGTACCATTGATATCCTCTCTCTGACTTTCACATTTATATTTTTGGATCCTTTAAACAGGTCAACAATCAGTTTCCCTTTTTCCTCTTTTGCAACTACTGAAATAGTCAGACTACTGCCAATGGCATGATCTTCAAACCACTGATTAACTTCCTGTGGCACTTCTCCTGGGATACCAAACAGCCCAAGTGGGATAGCCTGCACAGGAGCCATCCTGGCAAAGCTTCCATCAGAGGGAAAGGGGCGAATTTCAGATTCACTCACTACAACTGTATCACCATAGTCCACAAAGTGCACTTTAATTCTAGGGGATATTTCTACTATTTGACCTCTGTACCACTGATTATCAGTGTACCTAACAAAGCAAATGCCATTAAGTCTGAGTGGGCAACCTGCGCACTGTGGCTGGGCAATTATTTGTTTTACATTTTCCTTCAGTTTGTGAAAGACATGAGCATTTCGGTCCAGTTGGCAGTAGAAGTGACCAACATTATTTGAGGAGGTAATGTAAACTTTTTCTTTTCCTCCCACTTCAATATTGTGTGTAGAGTAATTATATGCATCTGATGGGACCTCAATCTGTGCACATTTCTGGGCCAGAAGCTCATATGCACTGTCAGATGATGTTTCAATATCTACCATGTTAAGCAGCAGACCCTCTTCATCAGATGTTATCGCTTTTACAATGCATTTCAACCCAGTGCCTGAAGTAGCACCTGAATCCACAAACTTCTGAAACTCTGCTAATGCTGCATCGGTCCAGGTGACAGTGGTGGTGGGGTTAGTGGGTTTCTCTGGATCGAACAGACAACACTGAAAAGCCTGCGCATTCAGCCGTAAGAAGGCCGGATCAATAGGTCGCACTTCTTGCAGAGGGACCTTTCGAGTTTGACCGTAGTCTATGAATCTCACATTAACAACAGGCGAGTGATGACTTGCAATGATCTTTGCTCTGTACCACATGTTATCATCTGGGTTACGAGCAACACAGATTGACTCAACAAGAGGTTGAGGGTGTGTGCAGGCATAGTGCTTTTGCAGGTTTTTCATAAGAAGTCTAAGGGAGTCGTCATTTTCTGTTGATTGGCACCAAAATCTCTGAAGACTTTCAATGCAAGATACTTTCACATTGACTCCTCTTCCCACAGCAAGCACATCATCATCACAAGCATGGTGCACCTCAGAGGGGAAACCTGTTGAGAGAGGCCCATTGTTGTTTACTGCAGGATCTTGATGTTCTGAGCACTCTGTGAAGTAAACAGCATCAGCAGTAGAAGTGGGTCCATCATCCAAACAGCCATTGACTTCTACATTTTTGGTGCATTGTCTGTCTACGAGTGAACTTATATATGATGAGGGAAAGGATTCATTGGAGTCCTGTTTACTCTTAGATTGTCGAAAAAGTCCTGCCATCTCTAAAAAACAATCATTAATGCACGCAGATGTTGCGTCATAGAGTGTGACATCGTAGACTTGTTGAGATGTGTGCATGTTGTGGTGATGAAACTTGGCTGCGACTGTCTGGTCCAGGAGCAGTGATTTCAAGTAATCAGTCTGCTGTTTAGTCCAGCTGGTGTCATTTCCCGGTACTCCATCAAGAGAACAGAGATAGGTGACAACTGGCATCCTCAGGAACTTTGCATGCAGTGGTCTGATGTCTGCAACTGGCACCAGTTCAGTTTTGCCTTCATCCACATGCAAGACTTCTACAGCCTCATTGTCGGTCACAATGCTTTGCTTTAGCAACGAGCGATGCCATCTCCCATTCATGCCTTTAGCAGCACATGGATCACCACAGGTCTGTGGTTGCTCTTCTCCAAAATCTAAGCCCACTTCATAATGCTGGTGAATCTGTTCTGATAATATCTTCAAAACCTTGGAAAATATTAGGAGTCTGCAAAAAACGTTCTGTGGATCAGTTATCCCAGTCACAGTAACAGTTTCAAACATGTCAGTCAGCAGCTCCGGGTAAAAGTATTGTTTTTGCTTGTCAAGGTGGCAACTAACATTCAAATTCTGCTCCTGGGCTTCAGGAGCTTCTCCTTTGGGTAAATGTAGACATTTCAGTACCAGGCATTTAAACTCATCCCCGGAGATCTTCTTTGTAACTTCAGGCTTTGATATTTGCTTGGATATGAATGGTATATCAAGGAGAATAGTTCTGTCTGGCATCAGCACATCTTGAACCAGTCCCTTAAATTTATGGCCAGGCAGAGACTTCAAAAACTTTGTGGCTTCTTCTGGCCAGTTGTTCCCAGGGGAGACAACATTTGCAAGTATACAAGATTCAATTTCAGGAGGGAAGAGAAAACTGTCAGTGTGGGCCCATGCTAAAGCGTCACTTGTGGTGACAAGGGGCTGTCCTTGGTCAATTAGAAACACACTGTAAGCTTCACTTTGAATGGATACAATGCGAGCTCTGTGCCAGGTGTCACTGATGCACACCAGACAAAGGTCCCCTGCTTTTCCCTCTGAGCCATAAAACAGCCTCTCAGGAATCTGAATCCTCTCTCTCATTTGTTCATAAATATGTTTCCTTCCATCGTCCATGTTTACCCATAATTCTACAAATCCACAACTGGGGTTTAGGTTTACCCTTGTGATGAGAACAGGTACCTCTGATCCTGGTGTTGGAAGCCCAGGAATCGAACACATTGTGAAGCTCAGAGCTCAAACATACCTGTAAAAAATGGAACAAAAAGTGCATCCATGTTAGGGAAAAATAGTCATTTGGATTGTCACAAAGTCGTCAAAAGAGTAGAGAATGATTTCCCGTCCACTCACCAGCTAATGGCTGCCATAATAATGACTAATAATGCCTCTAGATTTGTCTGAAGTAGCTATCAGCTGCTAATGTAAAGACAAAAGGATACATGTATGGGTTTACCTGGGGAGATGCATTAGTTATATCATTATTTTTAAATTAAACACAGTGGATCCACAGTTGTTCAGTTCAGTCAGTTAGACCATAAACAAAAACAAAACATAATCTGAAACAAAACTTCCATCCGACAAAACTTTCAAATTGGACCCAAAAGACCCACTTTTGGTATGAAGGAACTCACAGAGTCTACACAATGTTAGTTTATGGTCTTAAACAATCAGTTCAATCACATAGTTGAGGCTGTTTACAGACATTTGATCATTATGAAAAACGTTACACCTAAATCCTCTCATTAATGAGGTGACTATAGCTCTGGTAAAGCTGACAAGCACTAATTTGTATAACTGAACAAACAGGCCACCTGGGAGTCTGGTTCTGCAGAAAATAGAAGTACTTGATGAATCATGTCAAACCTATGTCAAACACAGGAAACCCACCACTGCAAAGAGGAACAACACGCGAGTAGACCTTCACCAACACTGATGGGCTGACAAAGACTTGGCAGCACGTTTGTTCATAAATATGTCAAACCAGAATTTGACAGAGCAGAAACCAACGGCTGAGGCCTCAACATAAACCAAACAGGATGAGATTATGGGGCATCTGATGCCATCCACTGTCCATCTGCTGAACATGCAAACATTTATAAACAGGCATGACCCAGAAATTTAACATTATTTAGATGTGACTAAAATCAAGCTATAGGTTAGTAGTACCATAATCCAATCTACTGTCAACCGAGCGGTTCAACCAGCACCATACTACCACCAGTCACCAGAATGTTATATTTCAAGGAGGCACAGGTTACGTATTCAGAAAAAAATAAATCACAGATACAGCACAACATTGTCGGTATTTCCTAAAGGTGTTTTGTGTTCCCACCTTTATCATGCAAAACAATCTACACAAGTGTCAGGGAATGAACAACATGCAACTCTTCAAACAATACAAGCTGACTCATGGCCCCTTGTTGCACTTACTTCTATGAGATGGGAGTACTTAAGTAAAATAAGCAAATAAGAAAACATTTGTTGTTTAACATGTTGGTCATTTCATGATCAGACTCACCTGGTCTACACAACTCATCTGGCCCTACATATATATGGTCAAAAGATCTTGACATTCACTTGATATATCACATTACAGAGGTTGCCCACTGCAAATGAAGTGTGGTGAATTGAAAAAATATCACCTGTGACACCACACACAGACACACACACACTTAACGTGGGTTGTTAGGGGACCACATCTCCATTTTTACTCATCTCCACTGACTTGAAGCTCGTCGAAACCACTTCAGTCTCAAACATTAACAGAAGTTTTGGGGGGTTCCTCACCGTGTTCGGTGCAGGCGACACAGCTCACGCTACTTCTCTCAATTCAAACTGAACTGTGCGTTTTCGAAATGTAGAAGGGGGCGGCCGCTCGCGCGAGTTTTTAAAGGCTTTGATTGCTCACGCCTTCCTCCGCGCGGCTGTTAGAATAAAAATGCAAAAAAACCAACAAAAAAACAAAAAAAACAACAACACAGTGTACGGTTTCTGATAAGATCACTTTGTATGTTACAGACTTCAAATGCTGCACCGTGATATGTTAATTTAAAAATGCGCACAACATTTGGGCTTGCACGCGCACACAGGTGAGCAGGGGGCCAATCACACTACTCCCCCTCTGTTCCGTGTTTGGGAGCGTTAATGTTGTCACGCCCACAACTACCGCCGCTGCTGCTCATTGTGTTCACATTCACACCACAGTGTGACCAGGAAGTCAAGTCGATGCAGTATCCCTCCGTGACCATGTCACTGTGGCAGGCTGCACACGCAGGCACTCGCACTATGGTAGGCAAAGCTTATCAGTCATCTTTGTTTATGATCCAAACAAATGTTAGAGTTTACTATAAGTTTTGATGTGTTTTGTTGTCACTTGTTGCTTTGAGTCAAAGACCTGTACTCAGGTCAAATGCATATAGTCTAGAAAACACAATATCACTGTTTCTTGAATGCATCAGACAAAAAAAAACAGCAAGTGCAGCTGTTGTACCTGCCACAAATCCCCATCACCTGTTTGTCTGTTTGAGAGTTAGACCTGTATTGCATCCATATGCATACGTGCAAAACTCCTAAAATTATGTTTATTTAAACTTAATACTTATTAAGGCAGTGTAAGTATACAGAAACACCAAAATCGGGTCAAATGTTCATCTGCCATCTTGCAAAATAACACTTGTTGCTGTGAGCTTCAGACTGCAGCTTCCTGGAAAGCAGACAAAAGACACGATTATTTCACATGATTGCTCTTTGGAAACCAGTTTTAGTGACTGCACTGCTGATAGCAATGCGAACATCTACAAATATTACCAAGCACAAGGCCTGACGTTACGTTTCTCAAAATAGTAGTTTTGAAAGCGTCCTTGACTTTAAAAAAGAGAAGTAACTTGAAGTCTTTGTTGAGGGGCAGAGTGATGGTCGTCATCAAAAGCCGATACATTTGGCATGAATTCAGAAACTTACTGTCTAATAGTTACAAGGACGTCCATGCACAGGCTTTAGAAACTCAAATTTGCCTTTAGACTCAGAAGAAGAACATCTGCCGAACAGTGAAGATGTCTGTTTCTTCCTGTTAGTACTGTTTCCAGTGACTTGTTTCAAAATGAGTAAGAGGAAAGGCAAAGTGATCTGCGATGTCACAGCTGTCAAGAGCCGTCGAGTTTCAGCTGTTTGCGGTGAAGATCTACCAGATGATAGAAACCGTCATGGACCTTACTCCAGCAGCTTCACTCACTCTAACACAGTGAGTAAACTCCCCCCATGAAACACTTGACTCTTTGTCTTTAAAGCTCATTAGTTGATGTGTAATGTTTCTCTTATTTCAGGGGGACATTGGCCTCATTGAGAGCATCACCCTCAAGAATTTCATGTGTCACCATTTCCTCAGTCCGTTCCAGTTTGGGCCCAATGTGAATTTCATCGTCGGCAACAATGGAAGTAAGAACAGTGTCTCTACAGGTCATGTGATCTGCTGCTGACTCTGGCCTCTGTGTTTAACATGATGAACAGGATGAAGCTACTCACTTTAAATGAAGACAACTATGTGCATCCATTCCTATTGGTTAAATGGGACCTTTTGTCATTTTAAGTCACAGTGTATTGTGTATTGGTCTCATGTCATGGTGCATAAAACACAGCAGTTTCTACAGTTTTAGATGGATAATTAGAGAGAAAGATGGGAGAAAGCAATGCATTCCTTAAAAATGATTACTTTATTTAGTGCATGCTACCAAGGTCTGCAAATCATTATTTTCACTATTGATTTATCTGCTGATTATGGTCTTGATTAATTGTATGATGCCTGAAAAAAGGCTTTGAAAAATGCCACAAGTTTTCCTTAAATTACATGTTTTGTTGTTCAAGTAGCAACTCCCTACGAGTGAAAAGTGTTAATTAGGCAATATTTTTGCTTGAAAAATGACTTGATTGATAAATCACCAAAAAACTTGCTGATTGCTTCTAATTAAGACTGTTTTTTGACTTGAATAACAAATCACTGAAGCTCATATCCCTCTTAATTCTTGTTATTTATTAGGATAATCACTGTCTGAAGGAAACGTTTGTTGTTTTAGTCATGAATGATGATATAAGAAGTCTGTTGCATAACAGGAATTTTACAGTATAATATGCAACATAAATACTTTGCTGTGTAATATAACTAGGCAACAATGTAATTTATATGTGTTGTCAAAAATGCCTGTGCAAAAACTCATCTGCAGTTAACCTCCTGTTTATCTGGAAGGATTTGTTTATTCAGAGACAAATGTCCCTCATGCATCAGTGTAAGTGTTATTTTGTATTTATTTGCTTATATTGTCTTTAGCTCCACCTGTGGATCTGCACCTCTCTGTGATATGCTTTCAATGCAGTTATTAAATACCTCATTATTGCTGTTTCACTTAAACTTCTCAGGTGGAAAAAGTGCCATCCTGACAGCTCTGATTGTGGGCCTTGGTGGAAAGGCAACTGTCACCAACAGAGGAGTGTCGCTGAAGGAATTCGTGAAGATGGGGGAAAAGTAAGTCAGACTATGAAATGTTACACCCAGGTAGGGGTAGCAAACAGGCATTACAACACTTTACTCTGCTCCTCAGTACTGCAGATATAACAGTGAAGCTGAGAAACCGAGGACCGGATGCCTATAAAAAGGACGTCTACGGTGACAGCATCTCCATCGAGCATCGGATCTCAAGTGACGGATGCCGGACCTGCAGGCTCAAGAGCAAATCAGGTGAATTTTCCCCGATTTACAGACTCTCCTTATGTCAGGCCCAGTCTGTCCCAGTCTTAATAAACCTTCCCTATATTTCAAATAATCCAGACGCACACAGGGAGTGAAGACAAAGCACTTCAGTCACCTCTCTGTGCTGTATACATTCTTTTCTCTCAGTCAGGAATTTTCCCCCTATAAACTTGCACACATGCATTTTATATGCATGGCACTGTTTCCCTCTTTTGTACCATCTGTGTCTGTGTGTATTTACATTCACATCTGGACACATGTTTTTCACAAGTTATAAATGTCACTGAGTTATTTTGTAAAGAAAGGGAACCAGAACTGTATCTGTGTAGAACATGAGTGATAGACACTGTGTTCAAGTAGGTATGTTTCAGTCATGGGTGGTCATGCTTCGCTCTGCTGTTGTCTTTACTTTTTTCAGTTGTAATGTGCAGTAAATATTGTTTTAATTAATCAGTTTAATCGTTAGCTAATCCATTTCTTAATTGATCTTTTCGTTGTTTTGTCTTTAATGTCACAGAGACATTTAATCCCTGTCAAAAAAGACTAAGAAACGTAATTATTAGTATTTCAGAAGCTTGAACCAGGAAACATTTGGAATTTTTGTTTGAAAAAAGTAATTGATAATCAATATGGTTACCAATTCATTTTAATCTAGTCTTTTTTTTTTGCTTTTCTACCAGTGGTGTAATAATAAATCATCATACAGCTTATATTCCCCTCTATCATTTACCTCAGGTCATCTTATTTCAAACAAGAAGGAGGAACTAACGGCCATTTTGGACCACTTTAATATCCAGGTACATCCTAAGGTTATTTTTTTTACTAAAGATTTTGAACTTCTGGTGAATACACTGATCACATTTTTATCACATTTCAAAGCCTCAGCAGGACGTTTGTTTGTGTTTTCCAGTTGGATAACCCAGTGTCCATCCTCAACCAAGAGATGAGTAAACAGTTCCTGCATTCAAAAAGTGAATCAGACAAGTATAAGGTACAGCGCCACCATGTCCGTTATGAGCTTTGAATTTCAAGATTACATCTATTTAGAGAGGCCACAGTGCCTGCATTTTATTTTCAGGCATGTTAAAATAAACTGTTTTATTTGTCATTCTCAGTTCTTTATGAAAGCAACTCTGCTGGAGCAGATGAAGAGGGACTACATCCATATCAAACACACTAAAACAGTCACACGACAGCAGGTTGAGAGACAAGAGGAGGTACTGAGTTCAACGTACAAACCTCTCACATTTGATTTCTCACGTCAGGCATTTTGATATGGCTCCAGTGATTCATGGTTTCATGACAGATTTTAATCAAAGAGAATATTGACTTGATTATATACGTATTTTTTCAGTGGAAGTGAATTTTTTTTTTCACTACATGGGTTTTTAAATTGTTTTCATACTTTTCATTTTGTATGTATAACTAACAGTAACTTAGCTTGTTTTATATTTTCCTCTCTGTCTCTTCTGTTTCTCTACCTCTATCACTTTGTCCTCTTCCACTCCTGCCTTTGTACCTTTTGTTGTTAAAATTGCCAATAAAATGTGCTCGCTTGCTGATAATATGTTTGTCTTTTGTTATTTTTGCAAAAAAAAAAAAAAATGTTTCAAAGAAAAACATTTCTGTCTGTTTGCAGTGTCTCAAGGACCTAAAGCAAGAGTTTCTACAGAAGAAAGAAAGGTATGAAAATTTGTCGTCCTTCAGTGAGATCAAAGAGTCTTTGGAGATTCTGAAGAAAGCGATGGCTTGGTGTTTGGTAAGAAATTCGTCGTCACCAGTGTATGAAAAAAAAAAAACAGAAAACCTCAAGTCAGAGTTTCAGCTACCTCTTCTTTATACGTTCTCATCATTTCAGAAGGTATCAAAAGAAAAGAGCACATTACCACATAATTTATCATTTCTATTCAGTACATAGTCTCCAATAAATTCCTTCACTTGAACACGATAAAGGTTAATTTATTCATATCTTTTTTTGATCAACACTTTCAGGTCAGAGACAAAGAGCAGTTGGTTCAACAGTTAGTGGAGGACATTGAAAAAGAGGAGAATAATTACAAACACAAGGAAACCCTTCAGCTCTGTCAGGTGAGCCACAAGTGTTCCTCTTCTGTTGAATATCTACGACTCTATTAATAAATGTTGGAGCCCGTTATCATGTTTACAGAGGTTGTCATCCACCGAAGAACACAGTCATTGAATTTACACGTCGTCTTTAAAGGTGCTGTCTGGGTTTTGTTGTGTGCCCCACACAGACTAAGGTCATTCAAGTAGAGAAGAAGCTTCAGTGCATCAAAACCAGAAGTGACAGTCTGAGAGAAGAACATGAGTCTCTATCCGAGGAAAGTCTCAAGTTGAAGGAGCAAGTGAAGGTCATCAGCAGAGCTCACAAGGAAGAGGAGGTACTCGATGGGAAATATGACAACTTAGCTCTGTGGTGGTGTAAAGTTGTGAAAACATGAAGTCTACCTAAGTTATTTTGGTAACAGTGACAAAATATTTTCCCACAGCTTGTTTATTTTCGGGCTTTAAACAAACTCAGACAGTCAGAGCAGGAGCAAAACCTTCTGCAGGAGAAAATTAACAAGGCAAAAACAAGGTAACAAAATCCCCGTTGTGACGTCTTCACCCTCAGATGGATTAGTGCATTCAGTATGAAGTTGTATTTCTCATTGTATTACAGTGTCAGTGTGAGCAGTGATGGAGAGACGGAGTATACGAAACGACAGAAGACTTTGTCCACTGTGAAGGAGCAGCTTGCAGAGCTGGAGAACAAGTGCATGCAGCTGAATGAAGAGATCAAGAACAAACATCAGGCACTTTTCAAAGGAAAAGAGGAGCGGGACAAACTGAGGTATGAGAAAAAGTGCAAAGAAGGTAAAATGAGTGACAGTCAGTTTTTTTTTCTCCAAATCTAATGATCAGTCCCCGTTTGTATTCACTAGACTGGAGGAGAGAAATATCCAGGCTTCGTACGAGTCCAAACTGAAGAGGAGGAATCAGCTCCTCGCCAGTCGATCTAACAAGCTGAAGCGGTTTGGAGATCATGTACCTGAACTGCTGGGCTCCATTTCTGAAGCTTATTCTGCAGGACGCTTTGTCAAGAAACCCATCGGCCCGATAGGTAAAACCTGTGTTTGGTTTGGTTTGGTTGGTTTTGTTTTGACTTACCTTGAGGGACCTGCTTGATATTTTAGGAAACACTCCCTTGTTTAGAGGTAGATGAGAAGATTGTCACCGCTCTCATGTCTGTTCACCGAAAGCCAAATTTGAGTTAGCTTAGCATGGCATAAATGCAAGAAACAAGGGGAAACAGCCAGCTTGGTTCTGCCCAAAACATTGGACATAATCTTTTCTTTTCTTTTTCTTTTTTTTTTTTCTTTTGCATTTTTTTTGTTTTTGCACAGACAACTAAAATGTAACTTATCTTAATAATACGCTTTAGAGGTTTCTGGTTGTTGGATTTATCTTCCCTGTTTCCTATGCTACGCTAACTGGCCTAGGCATGTAAGTTTTAAGACGATTTTATCAACAGATACGTTTTATCGTTTAATGTAATTTTACTCTCCCACTTATAAATTGTGCAGTTAATGTGGTATGGCTTCAAATCAAGTCATTTAAAAACGTTTGCAGTGAAATAGTGAGTAAAGTGAAATTATTTCTGCATCTTGTAGTTTACAGTCTGTTTGCTCTCAGGTGCATGCATCAGTTTGAAGGATCCCACCTTTGCTGTAGCTGTGGAGTGCTGTCTGCGCAGCTTCATGAAAGCTTTCTGCTGTGACAACTACAAAGACGAGGCCGTCCTTCAGGAGCTCATGTCTTGCTATTACCCAAAAGGCAACAGGCCGCAGATCATCGTCAGCCCTTTCACTGAAAAAGTTTACAACATTCACGGACGGTCAGCAGCATCATGACTTTCTCATGCTTTAAAAAATCTGGCACATTTTATACCTACGTTCGTTGTTTTTCCTCCCCTGGTGTTTTGTAGGAAAGCATCTCATCCAGAATTCCCATCTGTGCTCGACATAGTCACAGCAACAAGTCCGATCATCATCAACTGCCTGATTGACATGAGAGGGATTGAATCGATTCTAATAATCAAAGTCAGTGTCACACAAATGCAAGTTAATGATGAATATTGCAGGTATGATTATTTTCACAGTCATAGTTAATTATTTGTTGTCTCATCGCTGTCTTACCTGTGTTTGGTTACAGGAGAAAGACAAAGCGAGGAAGATCATGCAGCACGGACGGTCACCTAAAAACTGCCGCGAGGCCTTCACTGTCGAGGGAGATCAGGTTTATCCAAACCGTTATTACACCTCTGAGTTGACCATGGCCAAATATCTGGGCGGGGATCTTGAAAGTGAAATAAGGTAAATAAGATGTTTATTAACTGCATCACTTACTATTTTAATTCATTGGACAACTGGTTACAATTTGGCAGTGAAATGTCAAAGTTCAAACCTCTGTGAACTCACAAAACACAGTTTTGACCTGAGCTCTCAAAGTCTGGAGTTTTTAAAGGAGGCTCCTGATGTGGCTGTTCAATGTGAAACATTAACGTTACATTTACGCGTGGAGTCTCAAGTTGATGAAGTTGATGTTTCCTGTCACAGCATGTTGGAGTCGGACCTGGAGAATCACCAGGCTCAGCTGTCCAGGTTTCAGCTCCACGTGACCTCTGTGACTGAGGACATCTCAAGAATGGAGAGCGAGCTGAACAGCACCATCATGACCCTGAAGAGGACCCTGGTCAGTGAAGCGTTATTTTTCTCTTTCGATCTGCACCCCAGCCTGGTTTAACTGCTGCGTGGTTTACATCTCACTCTTTGGATTTTTTCTCCTGCTTTTTTCTTTGCTTCCCTTTGTGCACCGTGCAAGTCGAAACATTGATTATATTGATGCCGTGTCATCTGACAAATAGTTTCATTGTTTTCTTTCTTGTTCTTAATGCAGGCCTCTGCCAACCAAGTCAAGGCAACAATGACGGAGCTGGAGACGGCTGGAGAGGAGCAAATCGACGACATCAGCTCCTTGGTGACAATTGAGATTTGTTCTTTTTTTTTTTTTGTTATCTTTTTAACACAGACATGAATCCTTCCGTATGTAGACATAAGTAAAGTCTAATGTCTGCAGATATTCCCTGCAGAAAGAAGTTGCCCATGAGAACCAACAGAAAATCGAGGCTGAGAAGCAAACTGTCGATGAAGGAAAGAAAAAGCTCGACGAACACCAGAAAATGGTGGAAGACGTCGGCTGCGAATACTCGTCAGTTCGAGACCGGATTGATCAGCTGTCCGAGGAAGTGGAGCCGTTGAAGGTGCAGTATCACACCGTTGTTTTACTTTGTTCAGAGGCTAAAAGAACAAAAAACACCTCTCTGCCAAAATCTCTGTGGTTTTGATGCTACTTCCGTTAAATAATTTTCACCTGTAAAGTTAAAGGGTTTTAATTTTTCTCCAAAGATCCAGTCTGTCTGATAGTGAAATTCATTGTTACTGCATCATTTTGGCCCCGTAAAGGAAGAGCAGCTGAAACTGGAGGCCGAGTGTGCAAAACACGAACGAAACCTTAAGATTTTAGAGAGCAAACTCAAGGCTCATGAAGACAACATCCAGGCCATGAGGAGTGACCTCGCCCAAAGAGAAGAAGAGTTACAGGTAACAAGAGCTCTACTATATCTGTCCATCAGATGATTTTCTGCGACTAAAGCACTGTAGGTCTCACCAGTTAAAAATACAGTTACATTACATGTGTTGACAGGACTACGTGGCCAAAGCCTCAAAGATCAGCCCTGAGCGGCAGCAGGTGACCGGCAGCACCAAGAGCATCGACATGGAGATCACTCGTCTGAAGAAGAAGATGAAGGTGTACGAGAGCAGCCACGGCGAGCACGAGCAGGTGGTCAGGTGAGAAATCACAAGCTTTCTGAAAACATCTGTGACCAGGTGTCGCCTCACCTGCCCCAGTTTTAGTCGTTGTTGATGCAAAGCACTTGTCAGAGACGGAGCTGCTTTGCTAATGGTCGACCCTCGGGGCCGCAGGTTTTCCATGAGCTGTTAGTCTGACTGCAAATGCAAATGTGCTCATAAAATACACATGTAGCTACTCGAGTTGATGCTGCTTGTGCATAATTTGCTTTACTGTTTTATTTTATGCTACTTTATACCTCTACCCCACAACATATCAGATAATATGAGTCTAATTCAACAGTCCCGCAGTAACCAGGGCATAACCAGTTTTTGTTTGGTGGAATTTGGTGCAGCAGTGGTTGGTTAGAGGTGTTACAAGAGCCTTTCAGCTTCAGCTGTGTTCAGTGGGTTTCACTTTTAGTCACCACGTCAGACAAAAATTGTGCTTCTGAGGTTCAACTCGTCCAATGAAACTTCTCCTGCCGCCGACAGCTTTTCCTACCGCATACCTCAATCCAATCTGCCCGTTGGCCATCACTAAATCATCCTCTGCCCTCATTTCACATGTGCACACTGAAGACTGAAGTGAGAAAAATATTTAGGGTATGCCAATCTCTTCTCTTCTGCCCTCATTAGGGAGTACGCTGAGGCCCTGGCTCTCTACAGAGAGAAAACCAACCAAGTGAGAGACCTGCGGAGGTTCATCGATCGACTCGATAACATCATGTCAGACAGGCAGAACAGATACAAAATAATGCGTAGGTAAATAACGACCTTCAAAATTTGAAAAGCTATTTTAAAGCGGCGCCTAATTGTCAAAAAGGAAAATCCACTTCTGTCTGACTCTTCCTCCCTCCGGCAGGTCTCTCTCTGTCAGATGCAAATTATACTTCAACAACTTCCTGATAAAGATGAACTGCTGTGGCTCAATGATTTTCGATCACAACAATGAGACGCTGTCAATCTCGGTATGTCGACTCATCTCTTACGAAAAGCATACACAGATAGTGTAAATCTTCTTTATAATCAGAAAAGATGTGAAAATCTACTTTTATAGACAATGGTGCCTTTAAACTTGCATCCTAGTGGTCCAGGGGTTTGACTCTGACCATGCACTCTACACATGAATACAAAAAAAATCTTGAAGAAAAAACTGAGACCTACCGTTTTTCTAAATTTTTATGAAAAACAAAACACTGGTATAAATCACAGCCTGTTATGACATTTGTAAAAGGTGAAGCCTCCGGGACGGGAGGATGATGGTGTGAGTGACATGAGGTCGCTGTCTGGCGGTGAGCGCTCCTTCTCCACTGTTTGCTTCATGCTCTCTCTGTGGGAGATCACTGAGTCCCCCTTCCGATGCCTCGATGAGTTCGACGTCTACATGGTGAGTGCACAACAAAGAAATAGACATCAGACACAGTTAATCTGCTCAGAGCCAAGAAAAGAAGCTGAGCAAAAGTTTGGCTCCGACTCACTCAGTGATTAACAAGTCTGCTTCATTTTTCTTGGCAGGATATGCACAATCGGAGAATTTCTCTGGATCTCCTCCTGGAGCTGTCAGAGCGGCAGCACCTCCGTCAATTCATCTTCATCACTCCCATGACCACCAGGTGACGCTCTTCCTAATGTTTCTGTTTGCTCTACTTTCCTTTTGCCTACAATTAACTTTTGTGTTTTTCACTGATGGTTGATCTTCACAGTGCCAAATGATCTATACCCCGAGACGTTTCCTTTACCCTTCAATTCTCAGTTTAGTGTTCATTCACATGAGCATAATCACAACTAGTTTGGAGTCACTCATGGTTTTTATGCACTAAATTACACAAGTATGATCTGAAAAACTGACAAAATAATGATATATTATATATTCATCAACCAAACAAAAAAAAGATAATTAGATATGAATTCTTTCATTAATCTATTCCTTTTAGTACTTTATTTATCTGTTTTTAAATTGTTCTTTTTTAGACTAAGCAGTGAATTGATTTTAAATTCCACTCTTCATTCATTAATGTGTTTTCTTATCTGAATTAATTAATTTCATTATACCGAGTCTGGCTTATAGTTTTCAGTTGCATCATTTAAAGGTTCATTTAATTACGTTTTTTTTTTTTTTTCAATTCAATAAAAAAAATGAAAAATTGATATTGTTACAACTATTCAAGGGATGGAAAGAAGAACTTTTTCATTAAATTTACAGGCTGATAAATCCGTGCAATATTGGGAAAAATTTATTGTGTGTGTGGCCTCACCAAAAAAACACATTAATGAATAAACCTGTATATCCATCAGTGAAATCACTTGTATAAATACAAAGGTGACCAACTTTTCATTTGTATGTTCTGCAGTGCTCAGCTGTATTTTAATGTTTCTTTTGAAAAAGAAAAGGTGTAAAAATCATAAATATTCTATATTCTTCAAATGCTGCCACTTCAGGTGTCTACTGTCCCTCTTTGTCTGAGGAACATAATTTAACATGTGACTGATGTTTGATGATGAACTAAATGAACCTGTGACTTGTGTTTTTCAGGAGTTTACCTAAAAGCAGACTCATCAAAATCCACCAGCTTCAAGATCCAGAGAGACACCGCAGCGAAACAGGCGATGAGATGTTTGAGATGAGCTCCAGTGACTTAACATAATGATGTACATGAGGTATGTTTATCTGCACTATTATTTCAGTATTACTATATGTTAATGTCTATTGTGTATGTATGACAACTATAAACCTTTTGGTATTTTGACTTTTAATCATGACAGTTGTCCAGGTGCTGCTACCTGGAGTTTGTTTTTTTTTTTACTCAGTATTAATGTTCACAATATTAATATTATATCATGAACACAGCGACGCTGTGAAGACACTTGTTGATCAGAGTGTAGCAGCAGCAGCTTGTCACTAACTGGGAGGTCACAGAACCACCACATAAAAAAACCGATATAACTGTGAGAGCTGAATGAAATAGAAAGCACACAACATTGTGTGTCATATGTCAAAGGCCATACACACTGTAAATGCTGTTAAGGCTCACCAGGCACTGACTGGTCTCATTGTCTTTAACACATGGTATGTGTTTTTATGAAATTCAGTCAGCTGGTCTGAAATTATCTGTTTGTTTTTTGTTTTTGTTTTTTGTAATAATGCAACAAATTAACTGAACGGACAAATTTTGTACTTCCAATGTTTATAATGTGTGTAAAATGATGCCCCGAAGATGTTTTTAAAAACATTTTTTTTTTACCTCAGTGTGGTTTAATCCATGAAACCAGGACTCTTCTCCATCTCAGTGTTATATATTTTACTGGCAGTTTTTTTCCTGTATAATTCTCTCCTAATTACTGATCCGGCAGCTGTTCACAGCTGTTAACTGTAATTTCTGTGAAAAACTGTAACCGCTGTTTTAGAATAAATCTTGAGCAGAAATCAAAGAATGTAGTTGTGGATTGTAAGTGTCACACACACACACACACACACACACACACACACACACACATTCCTGTATGGGCATCATAGTGAGCTCCAGGTAAGTGTGCAGATGGAGTGAGGACCACCCTTTCTGCTACACTTAGAGAGAAGTACTTGTAACATTCCCCACTAGATGACCCCTTGATTCAATGTCCCACCTCAGATTCTTTAAGAAACAAAGTGAAACAATCAGCATTAAAACACACGACAAGTGAAGGAGGACTTTTTCATGGGCGCCATTTTGGATTAGTGTGTAGCTAGACTGTTTGACTTATGTCACTTTTCAAGTCTTTGAAA
>OMNW01008023.1:0-21857 GCA_900303245.1 Selene dorsalis
ATGAGGAAATGTACAAACTAAGTGCACAGGGCCACTGAGTTAAAAGCAACTCCTGCCTTGCATCCACAAACACGAGTCAAGTTTCGCCTCAATGGGAAAAAAAAAAAAATCACCCTAAACAATTATAAGGCAAAATCATAAAAAAACCAATATGTAACCATCATTACGTCAGGGATTTATTGCACTCCCGAGATATTATTTAAATACAAAAACGCACACATTACATCAAAATGTAAACAAATGAATAATTATTTTCAAAAAAGAAAAGAAATCTTTCAGGTTTACAGAATGACCTTCAGATCTTAATATTGCCAGCTGAGCTGATAAATGTGCATACAGTCAGCACAGTACCACATTATCCCCAATAAAAAACAACATTAATGACCTGACCTTTTAAAATGTCTCCCAATGATTCATCTATATTAAGTCAACCATCAGAAATAATTTTTTGTTTGTGCACTCTGGTAAATACAAGCATATTGTTTTATTTGTGCATGGTCATAATCAGAGGCATATGTTTAAAGCTTTAAATGGCAATTGTTCTTTGGGAAATGAATTGTCTTTTAAAAGCTTGGAGGTGATAACATTGTGTGTGTATATATATTCTACACTTCAAGAAAAAAATGCAAGGTATCTACACCACAGAGAGTATATATAGAATAAAGAAATGAATGAGCTGAATGATATGTCACTGTATAGAGAAAAGCTATTTGACACATACCAGAGGCATCCATGGTCTAAAATACATAGAGAAAGGCATGTAATGTGTATGATCATGTACTTAAATACAGATTTACAAATGAGTTGTTTGTGCATATGGAGGTTAATTGTACGAATGAGTTTGAGAAAAGCTTAATAAGTGTGTAACAATTATTTCAGAGGCAAGACGAGGTGCATGCTTTATACACCGGCAAAGGAAGAATACAGGGAATACAGGCTGCACATGTAGGTAAGGAATCATAGATCTAAGAGGAGTTTTTCCCTCAACCCCTCTGGGCTAACGTAATTACAGGGTCAAAGTGAAGCCCGATCGTGGACCAGCACCTGTTGAGAGTTCAGCCGGCTTTTCACACTGGTTCCATCAAGAGCTCTTCCATGTCGGATCCCTCCAGCTCACGGAACGCAGCGTGAGTGCCAATCACGAACAGTGTTGCTCCTGAAGGAGATGTGACAAATGGAAAAGAGAAATGTGAAGGAAAAGAACAATGAGGAGGAACGTTTTTTTCCACACATGAATGAATTTACAATTACATTAATATGATTCACACTCCTGCAAATAGATTTTAATTCATTCCAACAGTAGAATATGATTCATACATTCACAGAAACTCGGGAGCTACAACACCCTGACATACTTTGCAACAATTACTCCTGCATGACTAGAATAACTGATGAATGACAATTACTGTTGTTTGGCTTACCCAACACCCAAAAGACTGCAGCTCCAGCTCCAGCCAACCAGAAGACAGGCAGAGAGACAGCTCCAGCAAGGCTCATCTGGTGAGGGACAGTCAGCTCCTTGCCTGGTTGACAAGAAAATTTCAGATTTGAGGGAAATAGTTACTTGATGCCTCATGAAAATCCAATTAAGCTTTTTTATAGACAACACTCCGGTCATTATTATAAAAGAAATGTTTTCACTCTATTCCTGAAGCACAGAAGTTTTTTTGTTTTGTCTGTCAAAGCAGCATGTAAACAAATCATGTTCCAGTCATGGGTGAAAACAACTGACGGTTGCCAAATTGCTACAGAAAAAAGCACCTTAAAAATGGTTTTAAATATATAAACTAATATAAGTGGGCTTAGTTTGTCTTGATAAACACACCCAGAGACAGAGATGAATGTTTAGAAAATGATTCAAATATTAGTTTAGGAGTCCACGTTACGTAACAGGAACATTTAAATGGTTGTGAGAGACAGCTTCACTCACCGAGAACAACCAGTTTGGACTCCAGGGACTTGAGGTGGATGATGTAGAAGGCGCCAGCAAACACGGCCAAAGCAATCAGTAGCATAGGAGAGCTGATACTGAGAAAACAATACATCGACAATCTAATCAATATGGTGCTATTTAGAGCTTTTTACATTTTTGTTAAGTCTTACATAAAAGCTTAAAGCTTAAAAATCATGTTATATGTATTTGATGTGCTGCATCCCTTTTGTAATATATTCAGTGGCCAAAATAGATCTTAGAAAACCTTGTGAAAAATTGTTTTTAGAAAGTTCCTGCATGCACATACGTAGAGCACAGGCTGCATTAGTAAGAGCAGCAGTAGGTGGAAATATTTCACCGACAAAACACGACAGGTCAAACTTGTTTTAGGCCTTACATGCAGTAGAGGATGAGACCCAGGAAGATGAAGGTGTAATTGCTGTTGTAAGTTTCCACATTTTTCACCACCCTCTGACACAACTCTCCAAAATTGCGAGGTTTTGAAAACTTGCGCTGATCCACAAAGCTGGCCCATGGTCGAATGGAAACTCGTCGTCTGTCAACCCACTCTTTGGCCATGCTCAAGGAGAGGCCTTTAGGGAGCCAGAGCCTGTGACATAAGGCATTAATCAATTAACATGAGGAAATACTAAGTGTTTCATAAATTTACATTCCTTTATCAGTCCTATAAAGACTAGGTGCTCTGTACGCTGAAGATATATGTTAACAAATCTGTTAACGGATTAATACGACAGTTTAATATGACTTGTCTGCATTGTGGAGTTCAGTATATATTGATCACATAGAAGGCAGGAAATCTGAGCAAAACTGCATCACAGCCCTCTTGATAGACCATTAATACTACCATATGATCAAATTAAAAGAGAAAAACAATATAAAAATGAGCCCTTACTTTGCCATGACTCCAGCTCCCCCTGTGCCAGTTGGATGGGCATCATCAGCACTGAACAGATCTCCAGCCTTGCTGTCCATGTCTACAAGACAGTTCTCCCCCTTTGGAGCTCCAGATGACATCTACAGACTGTCTGCTGCAAGGTAACAAATGTAAAAGTGAGTTCATAATCTGTTGACTTTTTTTTTTTTCTACAGGATTAGGTCGGCCAAATAAGTATGATCCTGAATGGTTTGGGGGCAGCAACCATGGTATTTGCAAAAATGTGTATGCTCGGCAAAATCAGATATTAAGAAAGAAAGAAAGATACTGCAAAGTCTAACTCTGCTATCATACCTGAACTCAGGCATCAATCGATTCCAATTCAGATAAATCATCAATCACTGCATTTTTAAGCACTAAATACAAAGTTTTAGCTTAACAAGACAGAAGCTTTTTCTGTTGTATTGGTTCAATGTCAATTTATTGTCTTGTTTAATTGGATTAGATGTAATTTATTGGTCCTTTCCAGGTAAATAGTTTTCACATTCTGTATAAACCACGAGAAACATTCACAAATCACAGAAACGAAATAAGACCAAATCAGCAATGAGAAAACCCGCCCTTGTTGTCTTATAGTTTGTAATGTCTATTAGTTACTACTTTAAATGTGACGTAATAGACCAATCCCTCCTGCAGTTACTTCAAATCTGTATCGATGATACTGATCGACTCTGTACTGTCATGATAAAGACATTTCACAAAAAACTAAAGCCTACCTGTATTACTCACACAACACAAAGGCATCACAGTCTAGAGCTAGTATCCTAGCTGCACTTAAGGAGTGGAAAAAATTGGTAAACAAAACCAGGGCTTGGTCGCAGCCACACAGCTGAGCAAGCAGGACATTTAGGAAACTGTGACTATAACACTCATTTATACACTGACTTATATAATGGATCTAAATCCTTCATTTCTGTGACTTTATCTATAAAAATATGACTGTGTCGAAAAGTCAACTTTGCTAGTGTTCAGTTGTTGTCATAGCTAGCTTCAGGGCTAACGTTTAAGCCCCCTACAGGAACCGGCAGATAGATCATTTTTCATCGCTGTGATATAAACACGGGTGAATGTACAAAGTGACACAAAGAAGAAAAGCCCTGTCTGAAGTGTGATTTAATCAAATGTACTCACAGCAGACGTTTGGTGGGGGTACGAACCGTCTCCTGATGCTCTCCTGCTTCACGGATATGATGTGGAAGTTATTTAACTTCCTGCCGCCTCGACGCACAACAGCGCCACCTACTGACCACACAGAGGACTGTCATCTCCTGCTGTGGTGTCCTGTCCTCACTTCAAGTCCAGCTTGGTTACTAACATCTTGCCTTAACTGTTGAATCTGCTATATGAATATACAGTCGAGGAATGTAACTAAGTACAATCACTACTGTATTTAAGTGCATGGACTTGAGTATCTGCATTTTGAGCCTATTGTACTTTTTTCAGTGCATATTTACGTAGCTATGTTAGTTTATACTTAAACCATAGTTTATACTTTACAAACTCAAAACTGCACAATAACATAAAGAGTTCATGAAATGTAGCACTTTGTTAGAAAGTAAACTAAGCACCAGTGGCCCTACATGCAAGTGAAGCTGAAATTAGTTGTAAAGTCTAGCCAAACTATCTAGAGATTAAGTAATATTATTTTCTAATACACCTCCTCATTCAGTTACAACAAAGAAAACCTGCCCACACTTTAATGATTCAGTAGGTTGCAAACTTCAGATAGCCAATAGTGTCCTCATACTTACATTCTTTAATAATATGTCATTTTCAAAGTTTGACCTTGACTTGCAGAGGAGTGTGTTTTTAGTGTGGTCATAATTCTATTAAAAGATCAGAGTACCTCTATCACCACTGTAGCTAAATAGTTTAGCATGTATGTGACCTTTAAATTATGCCCCACAAAGCTTACCAACTATCAGCAACAGTGTCCAGATATTTTAATGTTCTCTTTAGGTTTTGAAGATTATGTTACTTCTTTAAATTCCCAGTGGTAGTGAATGTTTGGTTGACATCGACATGTTGTGAGAAAAACAATGGTCAATGTTTTTTTTGTTTTGTTTTTTTTCTACACAGCTCTTCAAACAGCTGACTTGCGATCGGCTTTCTTTTACAATTGTGCCGCTTCAGTGTAGAAAATCTGACTGCAGATCAGCGACATTAAAACGTGACCTGACGTCATGGTGCAGACGGAGGGCTGTGATTGGTCCATCCCTCTGAGTCGTGCAGTAACCACTGCTGTAAGGCACTGTGGGAGTATCTATCCAGATATCCAAACGCTAACAACTGACATGGTGAGTCATCAGCTGTTGTACATTTTAAATGTCAGAGAACACAGAAAACTATTTTGTACCTGCTTCTTTTTTAGTTAGCATCAGCATGACTCGCGGTCTGTATCGAGGCCCGTGTTAAGCTAATGTAAGCTAACAACGTCTTTTGCTAGCAAGTATTTTACCGTCAATGTCCATTATTGTTGATATAATACACATTTCTGTACACGGTGAACGGTATAGTCGATACATTGAAGTAATAATACGCTAAACATGACAGTACTTGCTAATGTGAGCTTGTTTTTTAACAGCTGTCGGGTGTGGGATTTTTCGCTGATGTTTGTTTTGTTTTGTTTTTCCCTCAGAGAAACGTGCCTACGTGTTACGTAACAAGTCAAAGGGGTAATTTGCTTCACCGGTGGCTGCTGGGCGTCTAAGGAACTACTGTCCGCCTCCTCGGCCTCCAGTTGATTTAGCAGATATTTGAAAGCGACGGGAACGCAGCAAACTCACAGTTGACCTTCGCGTTACATGTTGCAAGACAGCGTCGAGCAGACTGCTACAGTAGGTACGACTGCTGAGTTTGCAGAACCAGGCCCTAAAACAATGTAGACGAAAAACACTGGCGCAAGGCTGGCGTAGTCCTGAGACTACGTTAATATTAGCTAGCTTGGGGCTAGAAGCAGAGCAGACGACGTTTGTTTTGCACAGATAGCTTTCAGGGAGTGTAGCTTAGCTTGATACTGTCAGCCGCTTGTCGATACGTCTACTTTTCAGTCTTGTCGGGGAACAGACTCTAAAACAACAATAGAGAGTACAGTTCACTGACATCTGCATTCTCACAATGTTCAATAAATATACGACTTACACAGCAGGGTATAGGCGTCAAACACAGTTTAAATAAGGATGCAGTCCTTACACGAAAAACCAAGTGTATTTTGATTTACTGCCTTACATTGCAGTACAGCGTTTTACTTTTAGTGGTGGTTGTCAGCCCCATAGAGCTAAGCTATGCAACACCAAACGCACATGCTGTTATTTCTAAACTTTGCATAAGGCTGGTAACATTTTAACATGTCTGTTAATGTAGTATTTGTTCGGTTTGTTTACTTATGTATTTGTTTTATCCTGAACAGTCTTGACACAGCTGGAAAGGTGGAGAAAGGCCATAGGCAGACACTGATTATGGCTGCAGTCCATCACCAAGGGTACCCCCTCAGAGACTCACTACACTGGGATGAAACAGAGTGTCTAAACTACTATGGGATGCTTTCTCTCCATGAGGTCTTTGAAACAGTTGGTTCTCAGCTGACAGAAACCGACATTGAGGTGCTGTCATTCCTTCTGAATGAAACCTGTTCTGCACCACACCCTCTCGATCCAGCAGGCTGGACGATCGAGCCCCGAGAGGGCAATCCAGATGATTCAGGTGTGTCCCCAAGTCCTGAGCTGCTGAGGGCCTGGAGGCGTTTAAAGCCTCAGGCCTCCCAGCCTCCCTTAGTGCCCTCGTATAACCCCAAAAGTGGCCTTGAGCTGTTGCTAGAGCTAGAGAGGCGAGGATACCTCAGTGATGGCAACCTGGAGCCACTCCTGCAACTACTTAGAGTCCTCACTCGTCATGACCTGCTGCCTTTAGTGTCCCACAAGAAAAGGAGGACAGGTGAGGATGAATGACAGGAGTGCTTATTATCAGATTTTGAATTTATGTTGATTGCTGTGTCTTCCGCCTCTCCATATAATGACCCTCATGTTAGTCATAGGTGCATTCCTTTCTTAATAGTCCTTGCCTAATGATTGCTAATATATGATCTTATGCTTTTCAGTATCTCCGGAGAGAACTGGATGGCGTAATGGAGCGCAGAAAAGAGATTTAATGTGTTTCTCCAGAATGCAACACAGCTGCAGACAGACAGAAATACCTTTTCCATCCTTCACACAGCAATTGAGAACTGGTAAGCGCACTGTTGAATTGTAACTGACTTGTAGTATGTTAGGTGTAGTTTATTGTGTGCATATCTTGATCTTGTTTTTAAATGTTTTCTGAAAGTGGAAAACTTACAGATTTTGTGGCAGACAAAAGCATTTTCTTGAACCCTGAATGTTGAATCTTAAGCTACAGTGTTTGTATCAGAAATGGATAAAAACAGAGCAAAAGAACAAGCCCCAAAACACCCTACCCATGCTCACATCTTTTTATCCCAATTCCACAAACTAATTCCTCACCTGTTCTGTCAGGTATTTACCCTCCTATGCCTGCGCCACCTGCTAGGAGGAGGAAGAAAAGGGGAAATGGCTGGAGCCGTAGGCCCAAGAAAACATGCAGACAGGTCCAGTCACTGCATCCACCACCACCACCACCACCACCACAACATAAAGTGTCCTGTGGTAAGTTCTGTTCCTGCATTCTTAAATTGTCTCCGTTGTAGTTTTTCATCTGTTGCTTTAAGTACTGCCTCCATCCCTCCAGTTTCTCTTTCACAACACATCACCTCCATTGTCTTTCTTAACCATATAAGTTTCAGTATATAGTTCAATCTATCAACTGCAGCATCTACACTTTTCCTGTTTTGACCTCTTAATTGTTGTGGTTTGCGTATACTGAACTTCAGCTTGAGTTAAGGAGTTGTCATGCTCCTTACATGAACTCTTAAGGCACAGTAACTTTGTGCACCAAGTCAGTGTTTCTTTTTAACCCCAATGTGAAACTTTGCAATACAAACAAAGATTCATCCACTGTCTTATTTTATTCATTCTCTTATGTGGAGCAAGAAAAGTGGAAATAGCAGAGAGAAAGTTTTGATGCATGACTAACACTTCTGAAGTGACTAATTACCATGGAAACTATTACTATGATCCAGTTAATCCTAAATATTAGCTGGCAGTAAAACAGCCATTCTAACACTGTTAATACTTGACAAATATACAGTGAAGGGAATTGGCCAGCACACTGTGACACAGCTAGAGTATACTTGAAGTGTACAAAATCAAAATGATGGACTAAAGAGAATAAACCCTACTAGTGTTCTCAAGATACAGATTTTAAATGTGCTGAAAAATCTTGACGGCAGTAGATGCTTAAGCCAAATACTGCACTGTGAATTTTGAAAAAATCACTTTGGGATAAAATGTGGCTCTACTATAGTACATGAGCCAGGACTCACTACTTAAGTTCACAGCAGTTGATTCAGTACAGAAATGATACATCAAGTATCAAAATGCTCACACTTTAATTTCAGTTGACTTACATTCTTAGTCATTGTCATGCTCTTAACAGTAACCTCAACAGTAGGGAAATCTTGTCACCCTCTCTGTTTCTCCATTCTTCTTTGCACTCGTTTCCCCTCATTTCACCTTTTCTCTAACCCATTGGATTATGTTCAACTGCTGCTGCTGATAAGAGTGCAGACTGGTAGGTTGTCTCCTGTCCTTTTGTCTACTCCATACTGAAAGAAATTGTTCAGTCACCACTAGATGCAGCCCCTCCTTTGCTTTAATGTCAAGGTTGACACAAAGTCACAAGAGTCAACTCTCAAACCTTGCATATCTTTCTGAAAAAGAATTTTTAAGCAGTTGTTTAAAAAAAACAATTTTACTTCTCTGGAAAGCCGCACTATACAATCGGTTATCAATGCTCTGTTCCATGTTTCCCTTTTGTCTGCCTTTTAATCAGTCAAAGCTAGTTTTTCTTAGCACAATGCTATTCAGGACTTAACATCAGTTGCTCTATGTGTGAAGTTTGCTTACCCATCATGTAGACCCTCTCAAACATTTCTTTTGAACGATCACCAATGCCTGTTGGTCAGAAGTACTAATTCCACAAAGGCCTGACGATTCTGAATCAATTAAAAAAAGGAAAAAAAGAATGAAGACAGCCCATCTTAGCTATTCAGGATGAGTGATGTGCCTGTGACTATAAACATGTTGCTGTCTTGACTCCACATTTGATTCCACCAGGTTGACTCAGGATTGTGACTCAGATCGAGTAACCTAAGACACAATGGATCATGGAGACAGAGGGGGAGACTGAGGAACAAAACAAAACAGTCTGTCACTCCACTCTGTCCATACATACTGCAGTGTGTGTGATCAACTCAGTCATGCGCTCTCTCACAAGTCTGGGCGGATGCCTAAGGTAAAAGAGGCTCTCCCCCTTGTTACAACAGGGGTTGGTGCTGCCACTTTGCTCTGTATTCGATGCTTGTGTATCATAATGTAGCTGACCCATGCCCTGTCCCCTTCAGAAAACATAACATACTCTCAAGAAATCATCCTGTAATGCTATTTAGTGTTGTGAACTGTGGATGAGAAATCATTCAGTTTGAAATTCCTGATTTATCTGTGTCTGACAAGGATTGTTGGTGTCAGTGTTTCACAGAACTGACAAGAGTCCTCAGCAGAAAGCCTTAAATACCATAATGTTTACAGCTGCTGCTCAAGGCAAAAATGCAGGCTAACAAAAATTCCCGGACATTTGATCTCATTAAAACTGTGCCTTTGGGGATACATGTGCTGAAAGTCTATTTTAAATTTTGTGATGTTCTCTGTGGATAGTAACCCTGGTGAAGTTGATGCATTTTCACAAATATGGCCAATGAATGTGTTTATTTGATTAAGACAACAAAAATACTATAAAGTAATATGATTTAAGTCCAGCAGTAATCGTAAGCCTTGGTCAGCCAGTTGATGTGCTAAATCATGTCACATTTGCAGCCGTTCCAGCATACAGTAATAGGAATGTGAACAAAAATTATATGATTTTTATTGTTTTTTACTACACTTAAAACACCTTAAATATTTGTGATGTATAAGCTCTGCTTAACATTACTGAAGGTGATGAGAGCCAACCTTAACCAGGTATAAGGACTCAAGACTGGACAAGCGCTACAGTAAATGCTCCACTGTGATGTTTCAGTTGAAATTTGAGTGCTGCACTCAGCATTTTCAAATATTATTCCCAGGTTAGAGTAGAAAGTCTTCGCTTGATATCACAGATAATAACAGTGATGAAATTGCTGAGACATTCAACAGAAGTTATAGGCAGCTCAAAGTTGCAACAGTAATACAAGAGCTGGAACATTATTTAGAACTGGCCCTGAAACCGTTTACAGCAACAGGAAAACCAGAATGTGATGTCATCAAATGATTTTGTATAATTTCAGATTTTCTGTGGTTATGGTTTCAATGAGTGCAACAGTGTGCACAGCTCCAAATCTTGAACAACGTACCTGGAGAATGGTCATAGCAGTCTGACCTGACAAACCATGTACCTGCACTCAAAGATGGATAATCTTCTTGTTTATTGTGGCCTACTATAAACAAGAAGATTATCCATCGTTGAGTGCCAGTATTTGGTTTGTCAGTTTAGGGTTTAGCGAAGGACACTGAAGAGCTTAACTTGCAGCGATAAAGCCCAGTCAATACCTGCAAGACAAAGAGAGAAAAAAGAAAAACAGGAATAAGCTGGACATGTTTGTGAAAGTGCCAGTTATCACCACACGTGGGAAACCTTTTTGGGGCCATTATTTTCCATCACACCAACTTCATAAAAGTCTGCCCTAATATTTAATCAGCTCAACTCAGAATGGAGATCTAAGAGGTTATTTAAGCCACCTCTGGAAACTTCAAGTTCTACAAATGGTAATTTGGCACATGTATTCATACACTGACAAAGACTGGCTCCGTATTTCATTTCAGAACATCTAAAATGGCTGCCAACAGGCAGTGTGTCCCCCCCACCACCACCTAAAAAAAGGCCTCTGTAACCTTTACTCAAGCAGTTCTGAGGAAAATAAGCCAACAGTGCTCTGCTGAAGGAAGCTCCTGCTGTATCTTATCTCTGTGCCCCGTGTGAGTCCTGGGTGTGCGTTTGTCAAGAGGGAGCAGAGATAGATAGGGCGGTTCAGTCCAATGCTGGCCCCTAGCATTTAAACAGACTTCAAATACTCTTTCTTGTCATGATTCAGCTCTCAGATCATTTTCAGTGAAGTGTCTCAATTACATTCTGACAATGACAGCTGCTGTTACAAATGCCCATAAGGTGTACCTTCAGCTCAGCAGCAGTTTTGCGCAATCTAAATGGGGTGCTTGTGAAGGCCCTTACTTGGTTTAATGGACATTGTTGAATAACGTCACGGTCGGGGCTTTAATAATTGGATGGTAAAGGTATGGGATTGGTCAACGTAAGAGTAGTCCCAAGCATCCCACTTAGACACAACCATATTATATTGTAGAGCTACAATAACCGCATTTCTGAGCTGATTAACTTGTCAGTATCGACTGTTGCCCTGACTCAAAGCTCATTACAACTAAGAGAAGTGAGTGCTGTGCCATGCCTGCTTGATGTTGAAAAAACAACCCATTCGACAGATATCCAACCCACTTGTGCTTGTCTCTTTCTCTCTTTCTCTCCTTTCTCTGTGTTCACAGTTCTAAACAGACCAACCTGTGTGTCAGGAAAACAGTGTCCTTACACACAATGAGAGGGAGAGAACGAACACTAAATGCTCAAACTACGCAAAATGGTACAGAGGGTGATTATTGTCTATGGGGGAAAAGAGAGAGTTCTGTCTGCCTGTCTCTCAATACGCCCCTAACTCTCCACTCTCTTGGTCAGTCGTTCAGCAGAAAAACGGATCGATAAAGAGTTGAAGTTCTCCGTGCCAAGTGACTCCTCGTAAATGGGTACTTAAACTTTTTTTTTTTTTTTTTTTTTTTTTTTTGGGTGGTGAGATGGAGGAAGCCAAACGGGCTAGGTGTTTAAAGTGAGAAAATGAAAGCTGTGCTTCCTAATGTCCTGTCTAAGTGGATGTCTCTGTGTCTGATGAAGCGTGAAGTGCTCTGTAACCCTAACAAAATGACTATCACTGTGTTCCTGTGGTTTTAAATGGCCTTCTCCTCAGTACCACTATCTCTACCTCCATCCTGCTAAGTATGAAATGGGAAGGTAGAAATGAAGGCCATCCATAAATACAGTAATTGCATGAAGGGCAGGTGTTTATCATAGCCACAGCCCTCACACAGTGTAATGATCCAAAAGGTCAAACTGTGCTTTAACTTCATATTTCACTGAGCTCCCACTGAATATTGTAAAAGGTATAAAAGTACTCTGTCCCCTCCTTTACGGTGACCGCCCTATTTGACATTCTGCTTAGACGCATCCTGTCACTGATGATTTGTCAATATGTTTGCAAGGATCAGACATATGCTGTGTTTTCAACTCCCCCCTCCTTAGTAATTTTGTGTTTTATTCTTTTACAACATTGGATCCCAGCGCATTTTTGACACAAATTTACAGATAAGGATTTAGTCTGAGTTAAGGCAAGCCTGCACAAATTTCTGGGTTATTGTGCTGAGAAATGAATCTGAGCCCCAGTTTTCCTGCAGTCTACTCTACAGCAGGTTTTCCTCAAGGATTTCTTTGTTTTTTGCTGCATTCAATTTGGTCTCCACCTTCTCAAGCAATACGGGTCCTGCTGCAAAAGTGATGCATCCCACAGCATGATACTGCCACCATTGCACTTGATAGAGGGGATAGTGTGTTTGTTGGGCTGAGCAGTGATTGACTTAGGACAAAATCCTTGGTTTTGTTAGGCCATAAAATGTCATTCCTCTTTGGAGGAGATGGCTTGTCATTGTTTTTCCTGTACTGACTCTCTGCAGCTACATGATGGTTGCATGCACACAGTGTCTCCCATCAGAGCCATGGACTCCTGCAGAGTTTCCATTTGCCTCTTGGTGCCCCTGCTTTGCTTAAGCACTCTATTGAAATTTGGCTCTCTCTGGACACAATCACTTTTTCATGATTCTTGCACGTTATTGTTGCACAGTGAGTTTTTTTGTGCACCTCCCTTGACCAGTACTTTCGAGGAATTGATCAGTGTTAATTAGCAATTGTTTGCAAAGGTCCTTTGTCTGTCCAGTTTAGCCAGATGTTGGCAGTCCACCATTACTGAATGCTGTAAAACAATAAAACATGAAAAGTGGGGGATCCATACTTGTTATAGGCAGTCAAGTCCTCTAAACACAGTTCTGATCTGTGGAATGACAAGGTTTCCTCAACAAAATGTATCAATCCTGTACCTGTATGTATTGTCATCTGAGTGATCTGAAGAACCATCATTACTGACAAATATCAAATATGAGCCATTGTAATAGGAACAGGGTTTAGTAATCTGTCAAATCATTACAGCCTGTCTCATAAAGTCCTGTATTATGTCAGTGTTTAATGTTGTTGTACGAAAAATATTTTTACTTTCGTTCTTTTTTTTTGTATGAGCTAACTGAAGTATAATGGAATCAACTCCTTCTGCAAGTGGGTGTTCAATAGGATCTTATTTCCGACTCTGCATATTTTAAACATTTGTTAAACCTTATTGATTAAGCGTCCCCTTTGATCCAATCCTCTGTTTTCATAGTAATCTAATTACAGCCTTATGAAGCATGAATGCAAAAGCCAGTGTTTGATTATCGCTCTCCTACAAATGTTAAGAGATGCAAAATCAATGCCTTAATTCAACATTTGCATTTCTAATGTTGGCATTTTCCAAACTTCATACCCCACGAGTCTTGCGCCATTCCCCAAAGCCCCAGACAAAATATGAATGGAGAAGGGGCAGACACAGCACATGAGTTGAAGCATGTACCATTTATCTTTGGAGTCATAGCGACTGTTAAGATAACCAGGTACATATTGTCAAGTATTGAAGTCGGGTCCTTGATGCTCTTTTGTAAGAAGGTCCTTCTGTTCCATGACTGAAACTCTGGTCACTGTATTTCCATCAATACCTCAATTACGAGCTTTACACACATACATCTGGGTTTAACTGATGTGAACATGTATTTGACACATAATTTTTCCTTTATTAAGATTTTACCTCATTAGTCACTTTTTATAATTTGATCTTTTTTTTTTTATTGAGACCATCAAAGTGGTTTTTGATGCGCGTTAGAGTTTTACATACAGAGTGGGTGCAACACTGGCTTTGAAACTGCTTGGAAAAAAGGTTTCTACTTAGCTTTGCAATGAGGCATTGATGAGAATGTTTCTAAAGATATGGATGTCACTGGCAGTAAATACTGTGTACCTCTAAACTAAAGGGGTTTGAGTGGCAAAGATGGATTTTTGTTGCAGCGAAAGTCGTCAGCAGCTGGTTTCCATTCGAAGTTCTGGAATAATGACATGGGGGACGGGCTCAGCGGTGCTCTTGCTCAGCACAGTATGTATCCTCTGATCTTTCTCGCTGTGCTGTTGCATGACCGCCAATCCTGTTAACTGAGGAACTACGGGAGCTATCTGTTGTCAGCATTAAACATGTTGATCAGAATGAATGTAGCCTGTTTAAACACCAGGCTTGAGCAAAAAGCCTCTCCAGAGCTCGACACTCTTAAGTTGCTTTCTTTAATCCCACCATATTTGTCTGAGGTTTCCATGTTCATTTGGATGGATTCATTACACAAACGGCCTGATTTATGTTGAAAATGTCCTAAAATATGGTTGTAGATTTTCATCCATCACTAGTTTTCAGCTGACATTAATACTTGATCCAATGTGAAAGGCTGAGAAGAAAAGGAACTACAGTACAGACTCAGTTGCAGAGTGTATCTGTGTGTCAAATTTATTTTCACCATAACCAATTCTGAAGGACTTGAAGCAGTATTTATCACAAAAATTCACATGGTTGTCATAGCTGGGTTTGTATAGCTCCAGTGCCCTACATTAAGTTTGCTCTGCCCTGCTACACCAGTGTATTAGCTCTTTTGGCAGGAATCAAAGGAAGTCATTGCTCAAATACCTGTCCAGTCAAAATCTTCTTTTGGGAACTGTGCTCTTGAACATGAATTAAAATCCCTGCTTCATGTTATGTAGTATAGATGATTTCAATAAGCTATCATATAATGATTTTTTTTCTTGTTCCTGTTTCTCTACCCTTTATTTTGACTTCCTGACCTCCTCCCTCTCTGTTTATGTGGGCCTATCCAATTTGACCTCCACTGTTCACTTCTTTTCACTTTTTCCGTAACCTTTTCTCCCTGTCCTCACCCTTTTGTTGTTATTTTTCCCTCTGTCCTCCCCCCTTTTATTCACTGTTATTTGCCTTGCCCTCATTATTCACTCTCTCCCCTCTACTCTTCCATTATCTCACCCCTCACTTTTCCCCCACCACACCCTCACCACTTTTTCCCACCACTGCTTCCTCCCTCTTCCGTTATCAGATATCCGTCTGCGTGTTCGGGCTGAATACCTGGAGCATGAGTCGGCACTCCGCGATGGTGTCTCCTCAGACAAGCAGCAGCCACTGGAGCGACAGTTTGAGTTGTTCAGCCAAGCCAGCTTGCTGCTACGTGCGAGAGACCTGGGCTCCATCGTCTGCGACATCAAGTTCACAGAACTGGAGAACCTCGAGGCTTTCTGGGGTGACTACCTAAGTGGAGCTCTGCTGGAGGCCCTGAAGGGAGTTTTCATCACAGACTCCCTGAGGATGGCAGCAGGCACAGAAGGAGTCCGCCTGCTGATCAGTGTGGACCAGGATGACTACGAGGAGGGCCGAAGGCTGCTGAGAGCCAGGCTGTCATCCAGTAATGGTGGGGGCACAGAGACTCAGTGGGCTGTGTAGTCTGACAAGACACCGAGGTGTGTTACATTTACGATGAAGAATGGGATTGCAAGGAATTCAGAGTTAAAGATACAGGCAAATTCTGAAGCGTTTTAAGGCCTCCTTTTGTAAATGCAATCCAAATAATAACCACTAGATGGCAGCACTTACCATTGGTTGTTTTTGTTCATAATGGCCTTTATTTTCAACAGTTGAACCATCTCCATTGTTTGTGAGAGAAAGATGAATAATGATGGATCAATGTGCTTTCCCTTTGGATTCATGCACAGGTGCTACTCTGTAGGACAGCAGGATGAAACGGCATGTATCAAGATTTTTCCTCATAGTGTCTGTGAGAGCAGGATCAAGCAAGCCATGTGCCACAAGATCAAGTGGTAAGCCCCTTCTAACATAATATAAATGAAACAATTATAAATAAAATATCTGGGCTGCCATGAATGGCACAAACTAATATGTAGTGTTGTCACAGTAACATGCTCTTAGTTTAGGTTGAGACCAGCCTTAATAGGCCAAAATAATATCAAACTCTTAATTGCATACTTTGTTAATTTTAATGCTTGGCCAGCAGACAGTCAAATCCCAGCATGCCTCCTGATTTTTCTTAAAATGCAAACTGACCACTACACTAAACCATCATTTATTAACAACACGAGGATTACAAAGATTTGTCACTAGCTCTGATTCTAGCCTAATTAAAACTGATTTAAAGAAGAAAGTTACCACATAGGAAAAGTTTCTGTTCATTGGAAAATGTGAGAAAATTGAGCTCTTGGTACAAACTGACCTTCTGTCTAACTTTGGAGATCCTCGTCCACACATATACACCTAGATAACAAACACTAGGATTCTCAGCCTTGTGTACCACGATAACCCAACTTGTGATTGCCGTGGTCAGTGGATACAGCAGTTGCCAGTAGATGACAGCAGTGATTAGGGCTAGGCCTCAGCAGACCATGGAGGATTCATCATCACAAGCTTGTCAACAGCTACTCGGATAATGCAATGGTGGCTTGTGTCCGGGCTTCCAGCGAGGCCCCAGCAAGTGCTTCTCTCAGCAAGTAAAGCACAGGACAGTGCGTCGGTCAATAGAAGTGATGTTGGGGAGATCAAAATCAAAAGTGCACATCCCAGCTCCACTCAGCCCTGCTATGTAGGCCCAGTAGAGTGGCTCATGGACAGCTGTCTACTCACCCTGCTGGAACTAATGCCTGGACTTCACTCATAGAAAACGATCAATAAGGCCCCTCACTCTAAGTCCCTTCATACAGGCACGACTTAAGCAGACAGATTTGCTACTGTCTGAAGTGCAGGGCTGTGCTGGCTGAGCAGAGGGAGGAACAATGGACAATTTCCATGTTTACTTTTGTGTTTTTGGTAAACAAATTTATCTACATATGTTTGTATTGTTCATTGGGGGAAAAATTATGTTATTCAGGAGAATATTTGTTCAGAAAATTTCCTTTTGGTATAACAATTCTTTTTGTGGAAATCTTTGTATGTTAAAAAATAATTTCTGGTGAATAATAAAGGTTTGATGGACAATAGCTGTTGTGTGCATTGACTTAAAAAAAAAATTAAATTGTTGTAATACCTAGAATGTTGTCATGCAGTAGGAGGGCATTTTAAAAATACATGTTTTCATCCTATGGATGTATTATTCAAATATCATAAGTTGTCCAATTTGTCCATTTTAAATAACAAACATTTTACAGACAAGCTGGTGTACAGTTTCATGCACAATTATTGTTAAACCTAAGGTTTAAAATTATTACTATTTTTAAATGCATACCATCCAAAACTGTATTTCATTTATCACAGTATACATGCAAGTTTATTCCACTCGTTTTTTTTAAATGAGCCATCTCTATATCTGTCTAAAATCATGTCTCCCTATGCCCCTCATGTTCTGAAATCCTTGTCTTTGAATGTCTTTGTATCACACTTTGTTATAGTGTTTGTTATTTTGAGCAGTTTTCTGAATTGTCATCTTTCCCTCCAGCCTCCCTACCTGTATTAGTGGGAACGTGCCCTCTCCCTGCCCCCAAACGGTCTGAAGAGGTCCACTGAATGCAGGTCACCGTGGATCAGATCCTTAATTATTTCTCCTTGCTCTAAGCTGTCAGCGCGATGAGACTCCCGAATGGTGTGTGCTTCCAACATCTTATCAAACTACCTATTTTTGTGCCATTTCTTTTCTTCCTTATCCTATTCTCTTACTGCAGGGAACATAATGACACGGCACTGCTGGTTTTCACATTGAATTGAGTGACGTAAAAACATTCCCCAAAATTTTGCAATTTTTCAATTTCAACAGTTGAGCATTTACACGTAGAATTATAGCAAATGATGCTGACATCTATAAATGACACATAATGAAAAGATTTCTTTTACAAGATAATTTCCTTTTCAATCATAAATCTAACTTATGTCATTTGTATCCACAAAATTACGAACCAAAATTTGTGCTATATATAATACCTATTTAAAAGCTATTTTCTAGCTACAAGTCTACAAGCTGCAAACATGACTTTTAAAGTGCTTCTACTTTTTCTCTAACAGTTAATATCTTTGAGTCAAGTGATGTCAGTGACGACCTGTAGATTTTGGATTATGCGCCTCTCTTTTAGCTTGATATTTTGCTTTTCTTTAATGCACTTTATACATCTTAATTATTTAGCACTGTAGCAGAAAGACACTGACAAATCCTTCAGAATATATTCATAAAGAGCATTTTATTCTTCACATGTGTAAACCTGTTTTGAGGATCAAGTCAATGCTTTATTTAGGAGTAGCAGAGATGAGTCACTAGGCCTATACATAGCTAGCTTATTTCATTGTAAGTGTTGAGTCCCTATAAGTGAGGTCTTTGACTTATCACTGAGCTTCCTTGGACATAATTAAGTCCTCTGATGTAGACCAACACAGTCCTCAAGCACATGAATAAATAATGTATATGTCGGCTAAAGGGCACTTTGAAGAGCCACCTCATTTCACTCAGAAATATAAGTAAGCACTCTGCGCTGGCACTGTGATGGGTTTTAGGCAGGCTCGGGTTCAAGGTTAGGTCACGCAGTATGTAGTAATATGTAATTTGGAGGTGTTATAAGTACCTCCAACAAAAATCCATCAAGAGGCGGATAGCATGTTGGATAATGAACTTTTTTTTTTTTTAATTCAATCTTCCATCTACTGAGATTAGTTGTAACTTGCATTTAGCGGTTTCACTTGCACACTTAACAAGCCTTTTTTGCCTCCTTCATCCAGGGCATCAGAAACACTTAATAAGCCTGACTTTTTTTTCTAATGAGTTCATAATGACATTTCAGATGAGTTAAGATTCCTCATTAACGTATAATAACACACCCCAAAATACAAGAATAAACTCATTTCAGATTTCGTAAGTTGTTTTTTACCATTTGGATTTTATTGTATTTATTTAATCCATTCTCACTGATTTATTTTTGCTGCCAGATCAGTCTCATCTCTATCACTATAGCACTTTGCTTTCTTGTCACTTGCTGACATTAAGGCAGCATCATTATAAACTTGGAGAGCTCTCACCACTACCAGCCTTTAAAAATGTGGGCGAGTATATAAATGAATGAACTTGCCATCATGGAGAACAGAAAATGGGATCAACCCTTAGGGAAAAACGTGACAGGGCCGTTTCGGCCCTATTCAAAGTATGCCTTGTTTGATGGCCAGCTCGACTGCCCCAGGCCTGCCTTGGGGAAAACTGAGATTTGTGAAAGCCCAGTTCTCACCACACCCAGCCTTAAAGCAAGACCAGTGATGTGATGCCCACAGGGAGACCTGGGCACTCTTTCTGAGAAGTCTGCAAACTATAGAGGTCCAACTCAAAGGATGCTGCCATGTTCCTCCACTGAACAATGACTCCCTCTAGGATGACCCTGCCACTATGAGAGATTTGTTTGCCAAAGAATCGGGGCGCATATCTGGAGCACTCAGGAACATTATGCTCACAAATATCCAAGGACAAACACAGGCAGAGCACCATGGACACTTCCCGCCCTTTCTTCTGACAGACTCCCATCTCCCAGAGGAATCAGATCTCTGAAGGTGTTCACTGAGGTGTCTCCATCAGGAGAAAACAACTCTCCAACAAGCTGACTGCTGTGTCCCCAACACACTTCAACAGCTGCCACAACTTTACCACTGATTCTATGCCTGGATGACTGAAGGAATAATGTGGCACAGCTTGACATTTTGAGAACTGATTTGCCCTCTGACAAGAGTTTAGATTATACAACCATCTAGGCTACCCGGCAGTTCATTTGCTTTGCCCACTAGCGTCTCTGAGTGCTCACCGTGCAGAAATATTTGATTTTTACAGTGATTTTCTTCATTTGAGAGCTTTAGAGGTGCTGGTAGGTAGATAATATCACCTCCAGCTATGCAAACTGATTTTCCAATTATTTCATTAATGAATGACCTACACCGTTCATCCAAGACTACAGTGGTCAAGATAAAGAAGCCACAGCTAAAGGGTTGTTACTTGTCAGAGGACAGGATTTGAGTCTGTTAGTTGCAGTGGATCCGAGGATCCTAGTGAGTCTTTGGAGGCTGCACGCCATCACCACCACCTCCACAATCACATCTCTTCACAGCAGCCAATAGGCTCCCTTGATGCCTCGCTGATCTACATCCAGGTCAAGGTTTCCACGGATGGGGTCAAAGACCCCGTTGCTATGGTAACAGAGCCGGGGCAGACCAACGGCAGACCTCTGATGCAGTATGCCGAAGGACCAGAAGCCCAAATACGGCCATGGTGAGAGGGAAACAATGATGGAACCAATATTGAAAAAAAATCCAACTATATTGTTTTTTGTAATGAGTCGATCGGTTCCAACATGTGTTTTCACTTTGTGTTAGGTGCAGCAGGGAATAACTTGGAGTAAAATATATAAAGCAACCTTTCTTTATTTTATTTTATTTTTTTTTACAACATAGCACACTGAACACTTGGTGAGGTGAAGGTTGTGTTTATTGCCTAAAGCACTTCATAGAGACATCAGAGGTGGTTTCGTGTTCCATGGTGCAAATTGTATTGTGGCGAAAAAGCTAATGTAATGCTGGGTTGTGTGGCAGGACACTGGTCATCATCCTGCTCCTGTAGACTTTATTCCACTGTCCGCAGGTGTTCTTCGCACCTGCTTGATTGGATGGAGACTCAAGTCATCTTGTGCTAGCTCAGGCCTAAATCAGTCTCCTATCAAAACGTGTCATCTAAAGCTGATAGACACTATAGCCTTCTGCTGGCCCACTGGGGCTGCCATTATTGTATGTATACCCTGCAGCATATGGTACATCCCTCTGATGGGGGGGAAATTCTACAGCTTTTATTGAGGAGAGAAAATTAGATTAGGTCTTCTTGGCTTTGCACAGACTGTTGTTGTGAAGCTCGTAGGCAGTCACAACAGTTTTCAAACTGGATTTTTCCAAATCCTGAAATCTGAGAGGCAATTTGTCAGACCACTTATAAACATAGGCCAGAAGAGTATTGTTTTATTTAGATGTTTCCTTACTTGGTAATTCAAGACATTAAAAAAGGATGTTTAGCCTAGTTTGGCACTAGTTCTGTAGTGATTTGCGTGATTGGGTAAAGTTTCCTTTTGGTAAATCAACATGCAAACCAAGTTAATGGATGTGTCATCTGAAAGGAAGGATTGTGTTTTATTTGGCCTGCAGGTGGCAGCACACAGATGAATCGCCAGATGAATTTGAGGAGGCCTCTTATTCAAAGCAGCAAAGCTCCTGCTCAGCATCCACTGTGTCATGTTAGAGGCATCTGTCCTCCTGTCGTAAAGTTACAGCGCTCAGGAAAAAAAAGCTCCCAGGGCACGTGCTGATTTAAAATGTTATCTTGAAGAACTTTATGGTTTGTTTATGCTTAACGGCATTATTATGCAGGCCACTCAGCCCCCGTGTCACACCGGGCCCCTAAATCAGCACCGTAAACATGCTGCCGGCATACTGGCATCTTTAAGAGAACATAACATGAGGTTTGTGCAGTGATAATTAATCCTCCAAATGCGTTGGATTGTTAATTACCTCAGATGTGT
>OMNW01008025.1:3316-35558 GCA_900303245.1 Selene dorsalis
TTTTTTTAAATTGACAGTCAATTATTATTATTTTTATCCCCAAACACAGCAGCCAGCACTAATCTTTAAACCTTTGGATGGAGCCCTAACCTGAACACCTGAGCCCAATACAGTTTCTAACATTGCACAAAAACTCAGTTCTATACTAAAATTGAACCGTAGTTCACATTTACAGGAGGACACCTTCTATATAAGTCAAGGTAAATCTCTTTTTGTGCCGTTAATATGCTCTTTCGCTTTAGCAACCCAATTGGGAAATCTATACAAAATACACATAATGAAATTTTTATGGCATTTATATGCTTTAGCGAGCAGGGTGTCATATACTGGATGTGCAAGTAAAGGATCATGTACACACAACTGCTTTCAAGTAATAAGTTGCTCTAGGAAATGCTCTACTGTGCAAAGAGAGGTGATTACTAGGATTTCTCTTGACTATCATACTGAGCTCAGAACAAAGCTTAATGTACAGTAGGTGCAGTGACTGAATGGTCTGTTACATTCCACTTTGACCTAGTAATAAGTAATGATGTTTTCAAAAAGCTACACACACCACAGAATAAATGGGTTCATAAAGTAGATATGCAATAGAACAATGTAAGATGATTTACCCGCTGCTCTCACAAACGCACAATGGGTCAAAATCCGATTAACGTGCTGAATGTTTATTTGATTTGTAAAGTGTGCTCAAGTGTCTTGAGAGGCACCTATGAATAAACATTATTAATGTAATTAGTAGTATTGGTTTTAGAGCACCACCAGTTCTCCAGTGGTTTCTAAAAATGTACATTGTGTAACATCTCAGTGCTTGTGTTGTTGCCTCTACACAAGACAAACACTTGTGGCGTTCCTCCTACAATGGAAAAGAAATATTCTATTAGCAGTTTCAACAAATGTGTTGTACTTTATAGTTTCCTTTCCCTTCACCCTCCGTCCAGTTCATCCATCCATACCAACCACTGAGGTCACAGAGGTCCAGACTGTTGTATTGTTTCTGAAGCCTCTATAATAAAAGTCATGAAATAATTGCCCAGAATAACTCTCCTGTGGCAGTTTATTGCTTACCTCTGTACCATGTAAAGTTCCTCACATGGACTTGAACTGCTTAAAATTCAGAAAACTGGAAATCTAAACCTCTGACCGGTAGTGTATGCATAAATGAATATGAATAAATACAGATGAGGTTAAATCATGTGAATGCATCAGTTATTCACATGTAGACATGCATCCAGACAGGCAGACTGCACACGTGCACACACTATGTATGATGCACATTCACTCACTAATGCATTCACACATTGCCCCAGTTACACATACACACATGTGCCGGTGCAAACAAATGCATCTTGGAGTAGAGACAAGCTCTGGATTCAAGGCATCAGTTTTAAAGGCCAAAGGCAGCAGAGTGCAGTGAGCAATGACAGGGAGGAACAGGGTGTCGTATAGTCATAGGTTTATTCTTCTCACAGTTCTATCTACAGTCCCTGCACTTTCTTCTTCACACACCCACTTGTTTAACCCATAAATAGCCTGTGGTGATGGCGGATAATTTTCATTTCTGTCTATTTTTAAGATGAAACTGAGAGATTTATAAAAGAGGGTGAAGACCTTAGATGAGGTTTGATTACATGGAGCGAGAGATGGGGAAAGAGTCCATGGTAATGAGCAGCTTCCTTCAGCCTGCAGGATGACACAGAAAGGCCTGAATTGTTATTTGAATCAAAAGGTGTGGTATGTGGCAATGAATGGATGAGTAGGCAGAGTTTTATTTAAATGCAGACATTTGAAATACATGGGGGACTTTACAGCTTAAAAGGAACATCCCAGCAGAGAGGAGATCACTGTAAGCTACACTTTCCGATAACCTTTTATTTGCCCTGAAAGACTCGTGAGTTAAGGGTAATTTGTTACTCCAAGGCTGCTGTTCACAATAATATGACCAAATAAACTAACCAACAACTGAGCAATGTGGTTTGCTCTTGTAAAATCCACAGTAAACAGTGGACACAGTACAGAGGGGAATAGCTAATAGGTCCTCTTTGTTGGACAAAGGGGTAAAATGAAGGTTATTGGCTCTAACTCCTTTCTTTAGTTATAGTAGTAATAAATATTGCCTAAGCAGATATATTACATGAGAAGGAGTAGCTCAATAACTCTGGTTGGCCTTCTGGGAGGCATTATCTCAGCCAGAACTTGCTTCAGGCTTTATATCTGGGGTATAGGAAAAGGGGAACATATGCATAGTCTAGCACCTGCCATTAGCCTCCAATACACTGCTCTCCCTGTGGCACTGTGCATCTGGCAGAGATGAATTGCAGTTTCTTGATTACCACTATAGTGTTCAGATCAAGGATTAATTATTCAAATATCCATCAAAACATTTAGTGTTCCACTTTAGCAAATTCCTTTTCTGAGAATTTTTTTTTTCATCTCAGATGAAATAGATTTAGATTTTACCTCACCTGACCACGCTGGATTTTGTGACAATGATGCAGATATTTTAGTAAAGGAAATGACAGTACACCTTTATTTATTATAATATGCCACTGCTTGCAGCAGGGTGCGTTTTGAGACGAACGCCATCCAAATTATAACCTTCATTATGATTATTAAAGATGCTGTATTGAATTGTCTACTTTTTTCCTACAATACCTTGCAACTAAAATTAATGGGTGATAGATGAGACACCATGAGTATATGTCATTAGAATTCAACCAAAGCTACCTAATTTCTCTGACTCTAAGACTACTATGGTAATTTTTTTTTCTTATTTCAACAGTATCTGTTTTGAAAGAAGTGTTCTGTCATCTCAACTTTACTGTTCTTGTTGATTCTCACGGTAAATGGACTAACTACTTCCTATACACTACAGCACTTTTCTAGTCTTACTGACCACTGAAAGCGCTTTACAGTACTCGCCACATTCCTTCATCACGGACGCACATGCTGATCGAACAGCCATCAGGGGCAATGTAGGGGTTCAGTACCTCACCTCATACTTCAACACATGGCCTGGAGATGCTGCAGGTAAAACTAATCGACCTTCTAATTAGTAGATGTCCTGTTTTACCCCCTGAGCCACATATGCCCCATTCTCAGTGCTCCCATGGCAGCTCTTTATAGTGAAAATGTTCTACAGTACCAACTGTACACTACCTGCTCAGCACAGCAGCAAACGGCAGACAGACACACTTTGCAACCAGCTGGGGTAGATAGTGACTCATATGGCAGCTAACGTGTGAGATTTATATTTATTTATTTATTTATTTCAGGAAACCAAAAACGGAGCTAGTCGAGACTGAATTAATTAAGTTAGTGATGCTCCATTACTGCTGGAGTGTAAATGTGTGAAGGTTCTGTGATACAGGAGCTGAACAGCTTGTGAATAGGTAGGTGAAATAAGTTCTTTTCTGCAAGTGAAAGGAAAGTTGGGCCAGAGGTGGGGTGGAGGGGGGTAGGGGATTCAGTTCAGAGCCACAGGTCGCACACATAGGTGAAATGAATCTGGAGATCCCTTGATTTCACTGACAGATGAGCACAGGAATGGATAGGCAGACAAAATCAGTGCTGAATATGGTAAACAACGGGGTAAAAAGGATACCGAACCACTGAGCTATCTGTCGAAGAATGGTGACCTGAAACAGCCTGAAATGCTGCTGCAGGGTGTGTTGTGATGTTGATGGCAAGAAGATAATTAGGCGTGGAAAGAGACTGATGGGAACAAGAGATTCAGGAAGCCTAGTGCACACATTGACACAAACTGGAGACAAACAACAGATCCTACAAAAATGAGCAATCAGTTATTGCAGGTTAAAATCAAACCGTTCTTGTTGCCCAAATCAAAGCACATTGGGGCTCAGAATATGCTCCTGGTCTTCATTGTCTAAGTGATGCTCTTCACTCTGTAAACATAATATGGACAGTAATTACATTTTCATTCATTCATCCTTCATTTAAATCTTGAAGAATTACCGAGGACATATTCGATGATGTTTGGGCTACACTTAAAACAGAATAAATACACTCAAAGAATGAACGAGAAAACACTTTTAAAAGCAGCTACATTCAAGGGCAGAGTGGTTTGTGATCATGGTTTTAAATTGAGCAATTGATAACAGTGTTTAAGTTTTAATGTGTGATGTAAAATGTTCCATGGGCACAAAAACTAAAAGCAGTTTTCAAAAACCTGGTGTTTGCGTGCTTGACTTTCAGTATTTACAGTCATTGGAGCAGATCACATATTGACTATACATCTCATTCAAAAAACAACCAACAAACAAACTGGCACTGTGAACGTAATTTCCAGGGGATGTAGATACATCTGTGTACATCTCAGTCTGTATCAGTCCTGACAGAAAACAGTTGTTCATTTCTTTGTCGAGAAAGTGCGACGTTATCTGGGCAGCAGCAGACTACCAAGCTCATCTTGACAGAAGTGTGTTTCAGATAAAGATAAGACATTGTCTACGTAGGCTGAGTTCTTTATACAGGATGGATCAGAGCTTTACCTAAACAGACACCTCAAAACGTGTAACTATTCTTGCCCTGGTAGTTATACACTACAGGAAGTACAAGTGGTGCAAGTGATACATTTCTAATGGTGTTGTAAACATGTTGTATTAATAGATGATTCTCAGTGATCTATTAATAGCACTGTGACTGCTGTGTCAGTTACTTGGTGGCTTAGCTATTTTTAAACTTGTTTTTTAACAGAAAAGCATAGGGGAGATGATATTTGGTCTACTTGGATGAGTTTAAGTTCAAACTGAAAATAGATCTCAATTGAAGATAATTTCTACTCTCTCTTATTCACACACACAGAGTCAGACAGATGTGGACACAAAACCAATAATCCTGCTACTCAGTCTGTTCACTGATCACACACATGATCTTTAAACACACTTTTCAATTGTTATTATTATTTTGTATATATATTTGAGAGTTGACATGTCAATAATATTATAACGGGACACAGCCCATGAAGTCACTGTTTCAATTAAATGCTTTTTATTCGGCACTACATATCAGGCTTGACAGAAAGTCAATAGGATGTATCTGGTGCAGCTGCGTCTTAATCTAAAATGTGATCTGTGTGCATTTATGTTATTGTGTCAGTCTTTTTCAATACAGGGCACACAGAAAGAGTCATTTAATGAGAATGTGGCATCAATCAGGTTAGGAGGAAACGCAGTATGAATCGGGTTCAGAGAGCAATGGTGATTAATTCCAGTGTTTTTATGTGATACTGATCTCGTGTGAATACACGCTTTAGTAATTTTGTGCACTCTCTCTTTGTGGAGGTTATTGTGGAGACTGACTGCAGCAGTTCAGCCATTCAGTGGACCCCGAAGGAAAAACTGAAGGTCAGTAAGGCCTGGCCTTGACGTACCTGCATATCCAAACGCTGTTCTCCCGAACAAGACACACAATTCAGAATCATTTATTCCATTTTTACTGATAAGCCAACAACAGCAGCCTCTTAACCTAAGCCATGTCCTGCAGTGCTGCGCAGAAGCACAGTATGTCAGCAAAATGCCAAAACTGTTTGAAATGCAAGTTCAAATAGATACAGAGAAGATGATTTGGCTTAATAAGGTAACATAGGGGTGAATGCTGGAGGTGTGGGTGTGTTGTTGTCAGCCAGTGATGGTTGGCCTTGTGTTTGCAGTCAGGGGTGTAAAAAAAAAAAAAAAAAGGCTTGTTATGTGAATGCAGGTGTAGTTGCTGACTGGAGAGATACATTTATGATGAGTGGATCAAATTACTTCAGTGTTTGTGTTGTGAACCCATGGTAAGGTTGGGAGCACATGAGGTACTAGTTAGCAAACAGTTGCATAATTACTCACACAGCAGTAACAGACAACATTATCATTCATTTGGGGCCACGTAAGTCTTTTATCTTTGCTTTTCATTCTCTACCAATAATCTGGGTCTTCAGCTGCTGAAAGCATCACAATGTTCATCTGCTACTCCTAAATGTGTCTGCTGTTTTGGTTCTGATCAGGTAGTGCGCAGTGTGATTTTAGAGCTTTTTCACTGAGCACAGCTGCAGCCAAAAACATTTTCGTGACAGTTAACCAAAACAGTAAAGTTGCAGGCTGGACAGCACATGCTGGCCAGAATTCAGGATGGATTGCTGTGCTGTCAGTGCTTCACTAAAATCACTGATGTGTTTTTCATAATGCAGAAAGAGAAGAACCTGCCAGCGCAAGGTTTACAAGCAGAAATACGCAGAATCGTTCATTTTACAGATGTTTTTTTTTTTTGTTTTGTTTTGTTTTCAGCACTATATTAAAATGGTGATAGCACATGGGTGTGGATGGTTGTTTATGAAGCATGAGCTGCAAAGGCTGAAACTGACCTTCTGGTCCTCATCTTAAATTCACTGACAAACATTAAGCTGTTTTGTGTAAATTCCCAATTTGGCCAGCTTGCCTCTTTCTCGTCTTGTGCGCTGTCCCTCAGCAACTTGTGGTAGTTCTCTCCCAGTCGATATTTCCTTCATCTCATGGCCTCAGCTTTTCTTTTTCTTTTTTTTTTTTATTCATTGGATTTCAATTCTGCCTAGCCCTGGAAGGATTCTGGTTTTTGTAGAAGAGCCTCCTTGAAAAACATCTTACCATTTTTATAAGAATGCAGTGCCCTCTGATGTCATTTATCTGTGCCACAGCTGGATCATGTCCTTGCTCTCAGGGAGCTTGCAGAGCTGCCATGAGCTCTGAGGACCATACTCTCAGGTTATGTCTGCAGTAATGAAGAAATTTTTCACAGTTCTTTTCTAAACGCTATAGTTGCCTGCATTCAATCAGTGACACAAAAAAACCCCTTAAAGCCTCACCCATCAAGAAACCTGGAGGAACATCTCTCCCAGCTCAGCTGTCCCACACTATTCACAGCTCTGTGGAGCCTTATAGTCTATTTTTGTTATTTTGGTTTTCTGGTCTGCAGCTCGTCTCTCATCAGCCTCGTTTCTAACTGTTCCATGTGGCTGGGGTGGAACTAGCATTGCTACCAGAACCTGTATCATTTAACAATGATGGCCACTGACAGAAAACTACAGAAGAGGAAAAGAGTATGCATCTTGTCTAATATCTTAAATTATTCAATGTAATTCAGTGCAATTCTTAGGTGCATATTTTAATCTATATTGTTGACTAGATAATATGCTGACACTGTGGAGCAGGGTGAGTGGTGTCTATATGAATGTGTCTGCCATGGGTCAATTGCACATTGAGAACGGGTTCCAATTTTTTGGTAGTAAAGTTGTATCAGAGATTAGTTGGTGACAGAAAAAGAGTCCAGTATTTCCGTCAGGTGTTGGTGAAAGTAAAACCTTAAGTGGCCAAAATATAAATTAATTCAGCTTTAAATCCCTGTGTCCGTATGTCAAGTCAAAAAAGCTTTACATAAATTCTGCCAAGTGACATTCTGCTGCTTTTGAATTTGTTTGCATATTGTTTGAAAATGACACGCTTTCCAAAAAATGGGTGAATGAAGTATGAAAACCGAAGGCTCAATTATTACTGTCAATACTGCAATGCAAGTTATTTCCACATCATTTTAGAGAGCTTTGTTTTCAGTGGTCACTGTCAGCTAAATGTGGATGAAAAGGCCACATGGAGGAAAAAATACAGCTCGTTGAACGTCTGCCACTGAGGCCAAGTCTCTTGTGTTGTTGATGAAATAATTACATACTTCAGTCTAAAGTATTTTATCATGAAGGTGGTGTCAAGTGTCTTTTATGGATGTTAATTATTTATTACATGTGTGGGAAACTGTATGTTTAACACGGCAACATAGGTGAAACGAGAGTTTATGGTCTCTTGTGGGGGTGGTGTGTGCATCACTGCGCGTGATGAAGACCTAACCCATCCCATTTGATCTGAGGATAGACTTTGTAGTAGTGGCCCCAGGCATCACTTTTAAGGAGAACACACATGCATGCACTGCAGTATGTATAGAGAGACATTCTTTGAAGGGTCTTCTTCATAGGTCGAGAGTTTATTGCAGACACTGACAGTGTTTGATCACATTTTGATTCACCTCATGAAAACAGGATGAGGAAAGGCATAATTCTCACTTCATTGGCTTTGACTGCAGAGCTTAAAAACCTTAACCAGTCAACAGGAGACAAGAATAAGTTTATTTCACATTTCTGCCACAGAGCTCATGTGGCTCAAGGTTGTAAAATGCATCCAGTCACTTTTTTTTTTTTTATCTATTTGATATTTCCATGCATTATCAGTGAATCCTTTAATACCTGATTTCCGAATCATTAAATCTGTGGGGAGACAAATGCAGTGCTCAAATTACATGAGACGCCTGTAAACCTTTTGGACAGGTTATTTGTTTCCTCTGCAGTAATGACTCGTCTAGAAGGAGTCCTTTAATAGTCATGAGAACACTGTCAGTCTGCTTTCTTTGGCAACATTGCTGGGGTGATGCAAACCTATCAAACACCACATGTTTTTGTGTGTAATTAAGTGTCATACCAGTGAGAATGTCTTTTCACCACAGTAACTGAATGGCAGCTAGTAATGACTGAATAAATGAGAGGGAGAGGTGTGAAATTTTGTGACTGTGTGGGTGTGAGTATTTTCACACGTACAGGCAATACAAATTAATGCACTTGTTGATAATTCATGCTGTAGTATAAAGGTTTCATGCCGTTACCTCTTCCCACGGCAGGTACAGGTTGAGTCTCCTCTGGCAAACGCAATGAAATACTTTAATATCTATTCGGACTCACACATGTGCACCTGCATATAGTCGAGTGCGACCATTATAGTTTCACAAACCAAAGGAGCATGAAATGATTTTACTATGGATTTTCATACTGATGTTTTTCAACCTTTTTATAATTTCTAACATGACCTTTTTAACTTGCATCTGTTGTAATTCATGAAGTTATGAATTAGACAAAATTCTGACAAAAATATATACAAACAGTGCCAACAAGTTAAAATATTTATTTTGCAGTGCGATTGGGAAAAGAGCCTCGTAGTGAGTATGAGCTATAGTTAGGCCACTAAACACTGGTTTGAAAAAAAAAGTAAATATAAAGTTTGAAATGTGTTGGGGAAATATTTTTGAAACTACCTGACTAGCCAACCCTTGCCCTTTTTTGAAGTGCACTGGCCCATTGAAACACTACATTTTAAACCCTTATTTTCCATCTAGTCACATCAAGGGAGCTGTATTTCTTACACTGAATTGAAAATTGAGCACTGAAGTCCTCATTGCATCAGGTGATTAGCATTTGATGCTTTATTCATCCTTCACCAAAAGCCTTTTTCTCTGAAGACATTTTGACATGAAAAGCACAAGTGTAAATAATGAAATGAATTATGGCTGAATTCCATTTAACTAGAGGGTCAGTATCCTGCTCAGTTACCTGTCACACTGGCACTTGAGCAAAAACATCTTAAATTTTTACCAGGAACACTTGTGCTGTTCCTGCTACAACTCTCAAAGCATGCAGTAAAAAAAAGGACATATTGGTGGTTTGTCCAGCAGCTACACCTGCGCAGATATAAGACATCTTTATAATCAACCTTTACCACCTGCCCTGTTGTTTGCTGCTGCAGCTTTAACGCATGAGCTTTAGTGTATTTTAATTTGATTATGATCAAATGCTCATTTACGTTTGTTAAACTGGGTCTACACCAATTCTTAACATCAAAGTTTGTTTATAGGTCACAGGGAGTACTACTAGCTACATATATGAAAAATGTATAAAGCGTTATAGCTCCAGAGGGAGCTGCATGAAATCTGATAAATTGCCTCAAGAGTGTCAGCCACGGTTAGAACTAAAGGCTACAAGTATGAAAATAAGAAAATTGAAGCAATCTTACCAGATTCCTTGTATTTTTTTCCAACCCACTTTTGATTAAAACAGACCCACTATATTGGTTTGGGCTTTGATCGTTTCATCAAAGCTTTTCTTGTACGAAAGTAGGTGTAGTTTCATCTACACTGTGATACAAAATGCCAGACGTCTGCTCCTCATCTCTTTGTGAGGCCAGTGGCTCCTCACTACCTTTGCCACTATTAGCATAGTGCCCCAGAAACCTTAACTGACAGGTGAATCGAGGGCAATCGGCCAAGGCTTCTTCGGTAAGTGGTGAGACCAAGGTGTTTAACATATGTAGGGTCAGGCCAATGATGTCAGTTTGTTTGTTAGTGGTCAGTTGTTGTAATGATTGTCGTTGAGAGTCATTGGAGTCACTGGAGGTGAAATGTGAATGGTTGCTTTTTCTCCTGAGAGGAGATGAAAGGGCACTACCACAGGTGAAGAAAAAGTGATGTTGGAGATCTCTTCCTATGTTGAGGGATGGTTTCTCACTATTAACTTTGATAGACTGGCTGCAATTTTCATCCTCGATGTGTCATTGTTGGTGCTGTGGTATTATCTAGTTCTTTAACAGTGCTGTCCTATACCAGATTCACCTCAGTCTGTCCATGCTGTATAGTAGTCTTTCTATTGTGTTGAAGCCTCTCAATCTCCAGCTGTGAAAATGGCTTCCTTCTATTGATGTTAGATCACTGAGCTTTCACCACGTTTGGATGTTGGCTTTGTGCTTGTCAGTAGGACTTGTCTGTATTTTGGTGTAAGTTTAAAATACATCTGCATTCCCAATTTGGGCTGCTGCTCAGATTAAAGTGTCAGAGCCTTTTGACCAGTGGAAAAGCGGCTAAAGCGTGAGTCTTATCTCACGTATGAAACCTGTAACCAGTTTGACATGGTCATTTGTTCCCTCTGTAATTCCGTTATCTAGAAAACTGCTTGAATAAACATGGTGAGACTGTCAGTCTGCTGTCTTTGGCATGACTGATGTTGTGATGCAAACTGAACAAACGCTGCATGTTTTTGTGTCTATTATTAATTAAATGTTGTACCAGGGAGACTGTCTCTCCTCTACCATTGCAGTTAACAATGACCAAAAAGGTGCGGAGAGAGGTGTGAAATGTCTTGACGGTGGGTTGGAGTGCAGTAGTTTCAAACGTAGGCCTACAGACATTACAGATTAATGCACTTGTTGATAATTCATGCAGTAGTGTTAGGGTTCATGCAGTTATTAAAACTAGATAGCCAACTGCCTTAACGAGTATCTCATTTGCATTATGCCAAAAGCCAGTGTAGTGTTATATGCCTCAGGGTCCATCTTTAAAGCTGCTGATGATAAGAATTATTGAAGGCCATCATCTTCCTTCACCCATTCCTCTTCCTACGGCTGGGTCACTCTCCTCTGCCAGGGGAAACGCACTGAAACGCATCAGTATCCATTGGGATATCTGGATGTGCATACAGTATACTGCAGCATCCATGATAAATCCACCAGCTGGTTAGCAGCTCATTTCATGTTCTTGTGCGGGTTTCATCCCACAGTCAAAAAACATGTGATTGATAATTATCTGTAGGTGTGACTGAAAATGAGAGCTGCTGTTTACACAGCTCTGTTCATGACTGCGGTTACAATGCTTCCCAGGTGGTCCAATCACAAGTGGGCAACTCTGAGTATGTCAGGTCACATCTGGCATCAGATTACGTACCCACATGTGTCTTGTGATTGTCTAAATGTGTTATTTTTAACTGGCGGGATGTAGAAATACTCCTCTGGTGCATGATCTGCTGAAAATTATAAGAAGGAATTCATGGTGTGTACCAGATAAATCAAATCACCCAACATGTCAGCATTTATACAGAGGGAAGAGATGCTGGCAGCTAAAGGCCTGTCTAAGCATGGTGGCTCTTAAAGAGGTTAGTGTGCTGATGTTTCTATAGCATCAGTTATAACGGACCGAGAGAGTTTATCTTCATTGAAAGACGAACAGAGAGCAGCACTGGAAGCACTGGAGGCTTTTCATAATGGAAAAGCTGTGCAGTGATTGATTTACCTACTCTGTCTGCATGTAGTAGGAAATAAATGGGGAGGGGGCAGAATCTTGAGTTTTGGTTGAGAATTGGTTGAAGTTAACCCATGGTAGATGGTGATAGGCAGATGGTTCCTCCAATCACTTGCCAAGTAGTTTTTGAAAACACCTGCCCTTCTCAAAACAGTGTCCAACAAAGTCTTCCCAGATGAGTCTGTGTATTTAACCATCTGGTGTGTCAGGTTAGCTCCAGCCCTGTAAGCACATATTATAGATGGATGGATAATCGGAGACCCTCAAGTACCACACACTTTCTGTACTCAGTTTAGCTTGTGAGCATTAGATTCTAGTTATGATATCCCAGTATGGCTGTTGACATGATGGTGCCTTCTCACAGACCAGCAGTTGTAGCTCTGCATTATTTAAGCCAAATTAACTAACTGACCAGTTATCGTACATCTTTTAATTGACATACTCATGCATACACAATCATACACACACACTCATACTCACATGCTTCTGCACACAGATGAACAACCACTAGAGCCAAGAAGGTGTTGTGTCGGTGGCATTTGGTCAGGTCAGGAGTGCACTTCTGTCAGCTCAGCCGAAACCCGGAGTGCAGAGCTGCTCAGGGAAGATAGGAGGGCTCAGCCGCACACACCTCACACACACACACACACACACACACATAAATATAAACAAATATATACATACAGATCCCACAGTGTGTTTGCCCTCTGTGGAGTCTGGGGGACAAGTTTAACTTGAATGAGGTTGAGACACTGCGAAGAAGAAGACATTATGGTAAATTTAATCTGCCCTGGAACAAAATGTACAGTTTTTTTTTACTTCCCTCCCCTGAGTAGAGCTACAGGTGGCTGGTCAGCCTGTACTTATGCATGAAATGTAAAAATAAAGTGAACAATATAAAAACAGATTAAGCTCATTAAAAGTCTGGTATGTTAACATTTTCTGAAGAGACTTTCAACAGCTGCTTCAGCAGTTGTCGCACCTTTTCTATCATAGTACTAAACTGGAAACAGCAGTCCTCCAAAGCTCTTTTACTTTTCATTACCATTAACAAACTTGGGTAAAAAAAATCAACATTAAATTATTGACTAAAATGATATTATAATTAGTGGTGCTTATTTAAGATAGTTTTTCTTAAACTCTTCCTGAACTGAGGTAAAGATAGATTTCATCATATTTTCTATAGCTTTGACAGCCGTGTTTATGTCTTTCTTTTCTCATCTGTCAAAAACTCTCTTAATATTATTTAACATTTCATGTATAAACACAGTCTTTCTAACCTGGATTTGGTATCTGCTTATGTGGAAGCACTCTTACTTTTCCTCCACATCAAGCATATTTATTCTACTTTAGTTCTGCATTCAACAGAGGGTCAGTCTGAGTCACACTGGTCATCAAGCAAATCCAGGTGGGCTGCTGGACTGTCTGAAAATCCATGAAGTGTTTACTGTCCATCTTCCCCTGCACAGGCCCCCTCTCATTTGGGATTCGCATGAAATTACACCCAGAATGACACGCACACACAGGCACCTGGTACATATACGATACTGTATGATATTCCAGAGAGACAATGGACCCACTGAAGAGCCGTGAATACTGTAGGCTATGGAGTTTAATACATTATTGATCTCTCCATGGAGATGATTGCTGGATGCTGGAGCTCCCATGGCAGGTCAGAGCTCAGGGTCTGCTTCAGAACAGCAGTGTGTGAAGAGCTTTGCTGCTTTGCTCAAAGACTCTTGAGTACAATGGATATTTACTAACTTTTAGAAACTGAACTTTTAAGAATGCATCAATACCACAAATTTATAATGCAAATTACTCTAATATGTACGTGTGATGTTGTTGACTCTGTTAGCTTCGTGGTCACACAGCACCACAACAGCCTGCGAAGATCTCATCATTCACCCACTGCAGGGATCCATTTTTATTTGAGGTTTTATTGCTTTTATAGATCAAGGTTATATTTTTACATATTTGTCGTGATCTCGGAAGAAGGGGGAGTGAGCTGGAGCTTAGATCGCTACAGAAAATGTCCCCCCTGTGAAAGGCAGATCTTATTTTTCCACCGTGATTCGATGACAGGTTTCCTGATGCACTGGGTTCGTAGTCTTTAATCTCCACTCCCAAGTCGCATATCAAGCTCCAGATGGTGAAAGTGAAATGAAAACACCACTCATTTTATCCACTGACTTTATCCACATTTTTCTACAAATCTGATATTCAAGCAAGCATGTCATGAACTGCACAGGATCAGTCGGATCCCTGTTCTTTGCAGAGACACTTTGGGAACATGCAGACTCTGAGGGGACTAACTTGTCAGCCCATGCAACCTCCGTTGCTTCTGTTTTCCCAGCGTGAAACTTGTACTGTATTTCCAGCATGTTCAAAGGGTGTTTTCCACCACTTAAGCTGGTAGACACAGTTTCAGAATGCAGAGCTGTGAGTTAAGCAAGTCCTGGGGAGATGTTTTCCTCCCAACATGTCGCCATAAATGACTGCTGTCGTCTTTACTCGTGCGTGACCTCTCTTCTCGCTGCCCATGTAAAATCCACTGACCTCACATTTCTCACTGCCTCTCCGCCATACCCTCCGGAGTCGCAAAGCTGGTCAAAATGTGCATGGCCGATTGATGTGTAGCGGTGAGCACTCACCTTCCTCCCCTCTCACCCCAGCAGGTCATGCTGCTTTGACCTCGTCACTGTTATCTGGCATCACTTTATTGATTTCCCACCTTCATGTTTATTTAAGGCCCTCAGTGAGTCAGCGGTGTACTACAAGCATGGCAAACACATCCTTGCAGACAGTGAAACTGACGTTATTTAAAGTTAATAACAATGTAGAAACTATTTTTTTCCCCAATTTTAGTCCAAGTCACTCTTTGTTTTTAAATCTTGACTGTAGAGTCTCATCATATTCATTTCATACAGTATCTATTAAAAAAAAAATCCTGTTCAAAATAAATGTGATATATTATTGCTTCTCTCAGCTAACATTTTAATAATACAGCTGTGGCTGATATGCAGGTCACGTTTAACAAGATTAAAAGTGAGCATTAGCAAATGTCTGTCCAATCACAGTCTCAATAATGATGAAGGATCAGATCAAAAACGATGGAGAGGATGGGGTTAGCAAACACTCTTTGTTTACTGCTGACATTTGATATTTCTATTCAAGAGATTTTAGACATATGCAAATGTGTATTTATTGATGGTAAAAATGAATTCCATCATTATCTGCTTTCAACATGAATATAAAACACCTAGAAGCTAGGGAAATAATATATTCTGTCATCAAGTGGCAATTTTAAATAATGAAACTTTATAACCATGTGCAGTCTTCTCAAAGATAGGATTTATTTGAACACCATTAACCACAGTTAAAAATAATGATATATTTATGTGTAAATTACAAATGACAGATTATTCCATTATTATTCAGAGTTGCTCATTTCAGATGAATACAAGTTTAGGTGAAGGCGTACAGAACTAAATATGCAATGAAAAGATGCAGTATATTACAATTTTTACATGCACATCAATATCACACATCACACAGTAATATTTACTCATGTTGAAGGTCAATGACTGCAGGACATATAATGGTGAACACTGATATACCGTAAATTCATATTGATTGTTTTGCTTCTACATTAAAAGTGTTCGCTTCAGGTCAAACAGGGAGCTGCACAGCAGTTTGCTCCATTAGACAAGTTATAAAGCAGCAGTCACTGAAACATGAGCAACTTGCCTCGTTAAGCTTTTCTAACTCAGTTAGGCTGAAAGGTTAACTTCATAAATATCAAGGTGACTGTTAGTATTTGAGTGTAGGTGAATCCTCATAAACCCCTCACTTTTCATCTAGAGCATTTGTGGTTTTTGAATTTAATGTTGTTATCTTTAACGACTGGATATCTCATATTACTAAGATACTAATGTTAATATTACAGTCATTACATGAGTGTAACCATCCTGTCGAGCCACAGGTCAGACAGGACCACTGACATTTGCTCAAGCCCCTGAAGGCCAAATGTCAAGACTGAGAAACACAGTAAGTGTCTCAGAAACTGTCAAAAACACTCAAAGGCAAAATTATTTATAAAACATGCAAGGACCAGATTTGTGCAGCAATTAAACGTTAATGTTATTTATGAAGTATTTCAAGTTTGCTGGCTTCTAAAGAAGGCTCTTGCGAGTGCAATTATACAAGGATTAACATCGGGTAATGTTGTGGAAATTATGTGGCGCTGTATTTCTCAACTTCCACATATGAGTGTACATATGTGTGCAGACAGGCATGTTAATGAGGATATGGGCAGTCCATATGGTTATTTGTATGTATATTCATGTATTTGTGTATGGGTGTGTGCATATGCATGATGGGTTGACATTAGCAGAACAATTACTCACACTCTGCACAACCCCCAAAGCCATGAAATCCTATTTTACGAGCAAATAGGGGCTGTGGGGGGGTTGGTGGTAGAGTTGGTGGTACTTGGGGTGTGTTATGGCCTCAGGGTTTCAAAATGAAGTCAATATACAGTAGCTGTCTTCTCTAAGGATGGAGACAGCAATGGGTTGGGCTAAATATGCATGAGGTCTTTCATAATCTGTCGTGTCCTTTGGCAGCGAGGCAAGGCCGTGCTTATCTCCTCCATGTCGGCTGCCCACAAGACACCTGGTACCCAATTTGTTACTGCCAGGGTGGCCTTGACAACGGCAGTCAGTTTTGAAATGGATGTAGCATTAATCACATGGTCTGACAGCGCTATATGTTAACATTTCTATAGTTGTTGTTTTTTTCTAATTAGCTGCATGAAGCAAAATCTCCCTCAGGAAAATTACAAATGCAGCAGAGATTGTGTTGATCTGCGTTGAATGGACTTATCAAAATGTGGTATAAGTCTTTAAATGCTGAAACCATGGATTTTAAATGTCTGTGAAATGATATAATCTCCTTAGTGATCTCCCCCACCCTCCGTCATTTCTTATAAGTATATAATATATAAAAACTTCAAGTCAAAACGGTCTTGAGGTTAATGTCTCAAGTGGGAGAATGACCTCCTCCTCAACACTTTAATTTCTTAAGGTTTATGAAGTATGGAATATTGAATGTAATGATTTAATGTAGCTAAATAAAGAGAGATCATAAAATGCCAAACTAGCTTGTAAATGGTTATTGGCCAGCAATGGGAAAGTTGTAAAGAAAGCATCTGTCATGGGTAATGTGTTGCTGTTTGGCATCTTGGTGTTGCTCCTAAGTAGTGATGTCTGTAATTAATAAAGGTGACTTTATTTGAAAAACGCCACTTTTAAAGACCTCTCTAAGTGGTCCTGCATCATTTTCTTAAACATGTTGCAAAAAATTCTCTGAGCGTAATTGACTTTTCTTTGCAGGGCTGCTCTGTTAGACAGCACCCCCAGGGGTCCTTCCTATAATGTCTCGTCATTCAAAAGCTCTAAAAACACCAGACACGCTTGGCTGCACTGAATGATCACTTCAAAAGGAAAAAATCAATGAGCTTTGTCTCATTTGTCACTTCTTCTCCCTCCTCCTAACACTTACCACTGCAGCCCTCTCCCCCTCTCCCCATTTACCTCGTCTCTCCACTAATGGACAGATGATTTGGAAAGTATTATGAGGCTCAAAATCGGCTCAGTGAGCTGTGCACGAGTGTGTGGCCAGTTCTTTGATGGATATCCCTGTTCTGATTGCCTGAGCTCAGTGCCATATAAAGAATCTCTTAGCTGTGCCCCGCAAGAGTCTGAGAGACTGATGCTGAGATCAGGCTATCTGGCTACTGTAGAGGATCAGCAACTGGATAATGAAACTCTCCTGCAGACAGGCATGCAGACGCTCAGGCCCACAAGAAAGCACAGGCTGCCACAAAGACACACTCACACACACATGCATAGACACATGTGTACACACAGACACACACAGAACTGTTCCATGACTGATCAGCTTTTCTTTCTCAGTTGCCAGATTGCCAGGTCTGGAAGTGGTGGTGGTAGTTGTGCTGAGTGCTGCAGGGGGAGAGTGAAATAGGAGAGAGTGAGGGAGTAATTTCACCGCTGGTTTATCAAACACCTCCACAGTCAGTCTCTGGCTCTCACCAGCCTCATCACCGCATGGAGCAAATCCTGTCCATCAGTTTTCCTCGTCATCCTCTGTCTAATGAGCTGTTGGATTGCATGTGCTGTGGCCATTATTTTACAGAATTATACACAGTGTCATCTTGATGCTGTTATATTTTGCTTTTAAAGGAATTCAGGATTTCTCCACTGTCAATGTAATGTTTCCAATTCATGTGCAAATCAGTGCTGTACCACACCACTAACAAGGCAGCAGCGTCTTGGCATTTCAGTCATGCAGAAAATAATATTTATTATTGTTTGAACTCATTGCACAGTTCATCACTGACTAGATCAATGCAAGAAATGTTTCTCATTTGAGATAATGGCACACAGAGGATATTTTATGTTGAGTTTTATTTCAAATTAATGCGCTTGAAAGGATCTTGTCTCACACAAATTTAAAATGTAGATTAAAAACGGAGGTTTTGAGATACATACACACACACACACACACACACACACGGTTTACTCTCTTGACACTGCTGCATTTAAACCAGACAGACTGCACAGAGCTCTCTCTTAATAAAATATCAGGCTTTCATTCAAGTTCAAATATGCCGCGTGTCAGAAGGTATAGTGGACATGCTAATTGCTTAAGCACCATTCACTGGGTGAGCTCGTCTCGGCCGGCTCGCAGGAGCGGAAGAGTGGCTGTTAGCTGTCTGAACACAGAACATGATGTCTTTTCAAAAGTCAGCTCATTTGCATTATATCCCGGGGGCCAAAGAGCACTGGTTGAAGGCTAACACACTCCCCACCCACACACTCCCACCACATATTTAAAACCCACCCCGCACCCACATCTATGACAACATGAGCAAATACAGAAAACAAACTGAGAATCATGTTAGTTATGTGTACTTTTGGACCTCTTCAAACTCTTTTTGTTTTAAGCAAAACTCAGCGACTGCACTCAGCAGGGTGGTTACCGACAGGAGTCTGCCCCTTTTCTTCGCTGTTGCGGAGGCTCAGTCTGTATTTTTGTTGGTATTCTTCAGAAATCAGACAAAGAGCTACAATCAGGCTTCGATCTAGTTCTAAATCACTCGGCACACTGATGCACACCAGCTGTTTGAGGAATCAATCCAGACTGTGGTTTGACTTCAGACGTTCCATGGAGCTTAACAAGTTTGTTCATTCATTTTGTTTTAAGATTTTTTTTATTTGAAGACTGAAAACAAGCTCCTTTATATTCAGAAATATTAAGTGGTGTTTTTGTATTTCCAAGTTTTTACTGCTAATTATGGGATGTTTTGTTTGTAGCCTTTCAGATTGTGTTCGCTGGCAGCTGCTTTGAGAGCCAGCTAAGTACAGACTAGTTTTAGCTTCAAGTCCATCAAAATGAAAACACATTATAACACATACTCTCCACTGAACCATACATTATTCAGCTTATTTTTCCAAACCGTTTTGCCTTTATTTTTTTTATTTATTTATTAGTGATAGGAATAGTTGGCAACATATCACAAATCACTATGTGCAGCCTTTACAATCCATTCATCCTTTTATATTCTGCTATATGTGGGGGCGGGTGATGGTGGCATCAGGCTGAACATGACAGTCCAGATGTCCTACTCTCCACTCCACTTTTCTTTCTTTCTTTCTTTCTTTCTTTCTTTCTTTCTTTCTTTCTTTCTTTCTTTCTTTCTTTCTTTCTTTCTTTCTTTCTTTCTTTCTTTCTTTCTTTCTTTCTTTCTTTCTTTCTTGTAAAGAAACAACAATAGAAATACCATTCTCTGTCTGCCATCCTACAGAGAAACCTTTTGCTAATTTCAGCCCCTTGTACCAAAATTCAGAGTTGCCCTAGGTAAGGGTTTGATTTGCCTTCAGGCTCAACTCCCTGTTCACCACAATGATCTGGAAAAATGTCAACATTCCAGCTGAAGCCGCACCAGACCAGCCTTCCCTGAGATATATACTTGAACTTTGCTCAGAGCATCCAGGCTTCTTCACTTGGCTGCGGACTGCTATAGTCCATGCTGAAGGGTCATGGTCTGAAGATCATCTTCAAAGAGCAGAGAACCAATTCAGAGGGCCTCTAAGTGGACAGTTCCCTATCCCTAGCTGCTGCTCTCAGACATGGAGTTTGCAAAAGTTATGGTGAAAGCATTTTAGTCTGACTCTGAGAGTCTGTTCAGCTTGTTTCAGCACTGACTCGCCAGCCAATCAGAAGAGAGGATCAAACTGCTAAAAAAAAAAAACCCTTGACAGAGGTTGATGTCAATGCTCCTTTGTTTTAATGCTGCAACATCTGAATAAATAACTGAACAGTTTATAGTGGAAATAATATTACAGCATGCTTCCCACATTTGTGTGTGAAGACTACATGCTCGTCAAGATGTATTTTTTAAAGTGAAATTTTGAGGACAGAAGAAAAACAGCTTGGCCATTGTAGACATTCATCGCTGACATTAACTGATGGAATCTGAGATACTTTTGTTCATTTTAAGTGCTGTTCAATTTTCATTGTTTAATGCTCTCCCCCACTGAGGAGCTTGTTGTTACCATCCTTCAGCCTCAACATGAAAAAATGACTGAAAGTGGAATCAGTCAGTTTTCTGCATGCAACTTCTCTACAAGCAGCTGTCGTCAAACCCCCTTTATCCCTAAGTGTACCAATTTAATACAACAAGGTGTGTTTGCCTGCACATTCAAGACTCTGACAACGATTCACCTGTTTGTATTATTGGTCTCTGCAGACTGTTTGTGATTCATTTTTCGTGTGTCTGTGTGTGTGTGTGTGACAGAGAGAGAGTTAAAGAGCGAGAGAGAGGTGCCTGGTGCCTCCTCTCACATGCACACATAAACAGAATCGGAAACAGCTGGGCTCCATCACTTCAGGAGACTAAACTCAAAGGTGTTGAAGCACGACAGTGGCTCAATGCTGAGCTGGTTAAAGATCCGGCAACCCCCTATCTTCTCTCTCTCTGTCTCTCTTTCTCGCTCTCTCACACACACACATGCCAAACAGAAATGCAGGTGGCGGCTCTCTCGCTGCAACAAGTACGGGTCAAAACTTGGCAAGGTGTTAGAAAAGGTAGACCCTGTGGACCGTTTCTCTTGCTGCTTAGCAACATCCACACATACACACTGCTTTCTCTTAACTCCTAAATAATGCAATAACGTTGCTTTGGTGAGATATTTTCCAGACAAATCTTAACTGCGTATTGAGAGATATTTGTTATTTTTTCTACGCCAATGATTACAATGTCCAGGTTACATTGAAACAGCAATAATAAACATATTTTTCAAGCAGTTCCTCCAGGAGCCTCTGGGTTAGGCTTAGAGTAACCCAGCTATTTTTAAGTTAATTGAAAACCAATTTATACTATTGATTATGTGTCACCATGTGGCTTAAAGTGAATGCTCAGATCTCACTGAAATATTTCCCCAGAATGGTGATCAAACAGTTGTCACAGCACTTCAGTTAAGCAGTGCTTTAAACACATTTATTGGACAACACAGATGCCTTTTTAGATTCAGATATTCCCAGCAGGCAAAAGTGTGAATGAAAAATGCACATGCGCACGCACGCACACGCACACACACATTTTGCCTGACCACACACAGACTATTTGCCTTCCACAGTCACTGTGAATTAATGCTGTTATTTGTCATTAAGATGTAGGTTGCCTGTAGCTAAGGTGGACATTGAGACAAAATAGGATATTATCTTCCCCATAAAAAGCCCAAGGCAGGCTAAAAACACAAGAAAGCTGTGTCATACACAAAATTTAAACTGGTTTTATCAGCAATGTTTTAACCATCACATCCATGCCTCTACTGCTCTGTGCACAGACCATTGACTCATAACAAAATGATAGAGAGATGGAATAAGCAGATTACTGAAGACTTGTTATTGCCGGTAACACCAGTAATATAATTTTTTCATTTTGTGAAGTTTTTTGATCGTTCTCTTTGCATTGCTTTGAAGTTCCCTACTCAGCCAAAGCTCCATTGATTTTACACATAAACAAAATGAATAGATTGACATACAAAGGACTGTTCAGCCTGTGAAAACAGTTGCTTAATAACCTTCATGGCCATGGAGGAGGTTTGCAAAGCGACTTAAGAGTCGATACACTCAATGAATAGGAACAAGAAGTACAACCTCTGTAAATTGCGTTTTTAGAAATAAGATGTTAAGTGGTGGCAGGGTGTCTAGGTGTTGTCTGGGTTTTCAGCCGGCTGTCCAGAGATTGGCACTGATTCTGCTAGACGAGAGGAGAATCTGGAGTGAGATGAGCAACCACAGACTCCTCAGAGACAGTGTAGTAAGTCGGCCAGAGACAGAGGAGAGAGCTGTGTTTGGGGTTGAGTGCAGAGTGTGATCGTGGCTTGGAGGTAGAAAGCCACATTTCTGTTCACTGCCCTGGAGGCCAGCACCAGAGTCTGGATGCACGCTGCAACACACAGCCAGTGTAGTGTGTAAAGGAGGGAGATGATGTGGGGAAACTGAACATCAGACAGGCAACATTACTCTGGAATACATACAGAGGTTATGTGGCAAGGGTTGTTGTTGTTAGGAGGGAGTTGTAGTGCACCAAGGGACAAATCCTCTTGTAGTTGCACAGGAGGGTTTTGCAGGAGCGGATGACTGCTGCCATGCTGGTAAGTTGCAGTATGGAAAAGGTTGTATCTACTGTAGTATTGCAGGAGTTTACATTTGAATATAAAAGCCTGTAACTGCAAAGATAGTCTTTCCTGCAGTGAATAAACCACTGTGGACAAGTGGTGGGACAGAGGAGGTCAGGGTGGATCTAGAGACCCATTTCCTTCTTTTAACCTTGAAATTGTTCCCCTACATTAACCTGGTATTATTATTGTAACATACAACACGAGTAAACTTGAACCTAGTCATGATTGTGCCTAAATCTGATCAAATCTTAACCAAGGCACTGACTGTTGAAAAAGCTGTGATCAGTTTTTACAAGGCTGACAAAGGCACAGTGAGATGCTCTGGAGGCAAAGACAAACAGTGGATTTTGTGGTTGAATTTGTAGGATTGTCTTTGTGATTATTTTTTGATCAGTGCTTGCGAGTCCCCTAACTTCCTCAAATTGCTGCAGTGCGTATTTAAATTTGTCTCGGTCAAAACAGCTCTGCACCTGCCAGTGCTCTCATTCTGTCATTCACTAATACTCATACTACAGATGGGACTGAAGATAATAATTGTATGCAAATGAAAGAAAGGAATGCTCTGCTACTGTATTGCACCTTTCTCCTCTGAGTGAACGGTCACTCCTATCTGCGGGGGAGCTCCTTTCACTCCGAATGACGGCTGCATCAAGTAATGCACATTTATCGGACTATTCATGACTTTGTCATTACTGTTAAGTCTTGGTGATGTGTATTTAAAATGATCTAAGGCCTCCCTAAGCGAGATAATATCCTGCTCCAATCATGTTTGTGTCACTGAATGGATCGCTTGGCACCTTGTCATCAAATGTAGTGTGACAGTTAATGTAATAGGCCCGCAACACTAGACTATATCATCTGCCAATTAATTAATCCAATACAGCCTGGCTAGGCCTATTAAATCCCATTCTAATTAATCAGATGCCACCAAGATACTCCGTCACTTACCCCAAATTTGAAGGATAATTACCCAAATGGAAGTCAGTAATATTACTGCTGAGATTTTTTTTTTAATAATATGTGCTTTTAAATAAGGAAATGAGGCATATTCCTGCATATTCTCAGTATGGAACCGACAGATTTACGGCGGTGTTAATAAATCTTGGCTGTGAGCAGAAACCAGCTGCTAGGGGACATTTTTACATATGAACTCTGGTAACTGAGTTTCAGAATGAGCTTCACAAGTAGTAGAGCGAGAGGCGCACATTCAAAGCCACTGAAAGGAAATCTAGTTCGGTTTCGTACAATATAAGTAACACTTATTGTGTTAGATTAGACCCAGGGCTTAAACTTCTTTAAAGTAGGCTTCTGTGCTAAAGGAAAGGGAGGAACCCTGAAGAGTTCAAATGACCAGAAACTGAGCTGAATACTAAGACTCTTGTCATCTCTACCTCTTACGCACAGTATGAGGGAGAGAGAGGTCTTTTCAAGCATGTCTGTCAAGGTAGCAGCAAGCAGATAAAAAAAAAAGGAGAAGAGTGAGACTGTGACAGCATGAGAGAGAATAAAAACGGAAAAAGGAAAATGAGAGAGACAGAGAAACCGTCAGACACTTTGTTAGCTCCCTACACCGGGGCCAACTGAAACCTTGACTTCATTATAAATAGATTAAAAACTGTGTTTGTTGGGAACTGTGCTGTCTGTCCAGCTCCTCTACCTCCTCCTTCACTGTATTCTGTCTTTATACTTGAGTTTCTGTACACAGTGATAATGAACCCAGGTACAGCCTGTCATCTCTGGAGTTTACCTCTTCAGGTTTAAACTTTAACAACTGCTTTGTGTGATGTTTACTCCAAACATGGCGCACAGTGAATGACGATACTTTACGTGCAGCTGCTGGACCGAAGCCTGCTACTGGAAAAGCTATTTGCACGTTGCATTCAGATTCTTTTGTTCTGCATAATGGCCACAGACGTTGAGAACTATCATAAGCATTTGTCTGCAAACATCATTTTAGTTTTTTTTCTTTTTTTTCTGTGATCTCGGGCACCAAAATGTGGATAACTGGAATAATAGATATTCAGCAGGCAGTAGCAGAGTTTTTTTTTTTACATCTCAGATAGGCCTCTCTGTGTCTCGCTTCTGTGTGTTCTCTATGGTTCACCTTTGGTGGTTTTCTTTTTAATCCTGTATTTAATAATGAATCAGATTGACCTGCTCTTAAAAACTAAAACACTCAAAGGATTTTGTTGTTGCCCTCATTTGCAAGGCATACCTCTTTGCAGGTAGATTTCTGAGTGTATCTTTGCTAATTGGCTCCCCTTTAAAAACCCCATCCACTAATGACTGTCTTGCAGGCACAGCTGGAGTGAAATGCAGCTGACACAGTGGATTCAATAGCGCTCCTCGCGGCACCCAAAACAAATGGCTGAACAGTCTCTATTAAGTCTATAAATTCTAAACATCTCTGCAGGGAAAATTAGAGTTTTGCAAATCCTCCTTATTCTGGACACTGAGGAGGCTGTGCTGGTTACAAAATTTTCATTTCATTGTGAATTCATGTGCAGATTTTTCATATTAATACCACTGTTAAAGTCAACAAGAAGTTTCAGATTCTTAGAACTGCTGTTTTTTTTTCCATTTTCAGTTTGAGGAGGGATTTCATTAGACAGGCAGCGAGACAGATGAGCAGGCAGACAGGCAGCCAGGTAAACAAACTGTCTATTTGATACACCATGCCCCCACAGACCCATGTAAACAATGGAGTGTGGACAGCAAAAATAGAAAACAGTGGCCACATCTGACATCTGTGCTCTTTCTCTTTTTATTTTTTAATAGTAAAGAGTAACCACGGTCCTCTCCCAGTTGGACACGGACATGTTGATAGGCACATGGATAGAGAACAGGGAAAATAACACAACACAACAATAAATCCAGCTGGAACAACCTCTTTTCCGTTTTTCAAACCGCAATTGATAATGAAACCACTCTCTTTTGTAGGCCGTAGTACATATGCTTTGTTTTCAAACTATTCCCCACATTTGCTCGTTGGTGGGGGTAGAATAGAGTGAGATGGATTCAAATCTATATTGCATGTGCTGTGGAAAGGTTTGGACCAAATCTGGGGAAAATAATGTCTCCAAAAATAACACAAACTATAAGTCAGATCTAATAGTACAGAAGCAGCAACCACATCACAACAGATCTGCAGTCTATGGGCAAGACTATGTATCAAGGTTGCATACTTGAATAAGACTGAATCCAGAGTTATGTCTGTGGCTGGCAAACTCCCAAAGCTCTGATCTTGCAGCTGTCAAAATTCTCCAGGGTAAACTAGATACACCTTCCTTTCTCACTGTTTCAGACCTTTTGTCCGCGGGTATCATTTTTCCATACATGTTTCATACATTTATCATCTAGTACATATTTCACTAAGGTTCAGTATGGTGTAATGTTTAAATTTATAATGATAGGGGTAGTCAACAATTCACTCATTGAAATTCAGAGTCTGTGATGGAGGTTGTGCTTATTCTCCCATAACATGATTAATCTATAATGTTACCTCAGGCTGTGTATTTGGAAAAGAGTCTTGCTTATTCACCTCTAGTACTGCAGACACTTATTGCTATTCCCTGCACATTTCTGCTTGACATGAATGGATTTTCAACTTGTCTAAGATTTAACCCTTCTCCAAATTGCTGCAGGGGGTTCATATAACTATATCCATGGCCACAACAGTGACACAGTGACAGACTGTTCACTTAACTCATAATATAAAGTGTCATCTGCTTCTCTGCAATGATTTTTGTGAAACAAGTAATTATACCAATGCACTTGTATTGTTCTGGAGCTCTAGGAGCATTTCTTATTGGTAGGGGTAAGCAATATTAACATAGTGCGTATGCTGGACAACTACTGCAGTAAGTGCCCTAATTATGTTGACTTACAATACATGACTGCACACTGCCGTCTCTCTCAACTCCTGTCCATATACAATGGGTATGTTAAGCTAAAGGCTAATGAAGAAATTAAACAAACTCAGACTTATTCTGTAGCACATTGCTTGTTGTTGAATCATGGCTCTGTGTACAGGGATACCGGTAAAAAATACTATTAGCAATTACCTGCAAGGATTACCGTGTTTAGTCGAAAGCAGGTTCAGTGAATATGCAATAGCACTAATAGTCCAACCAATCACTGAAGACGCAGTTACACAGGAGACAGTTGTGTGTATTACACTGTAAATGATGATCATTTCCCAAGCAGCAGTGTGCACCTCCCCAAGCCATGCATAAGAAAGTAATTTGAAATTAAAGCGAGAGATAGGACTCATCAGAAGGAGCTGAGGACCCAGGACACAAAAGACGCCATTCTATAGAAAACAGTTAATCACGCTGAGACTTGTGCCGTGGGCTTATGGTTAGAAAAGTGTGTTATTTGAGATGAAGGAAAAATTAGTTTATTAAAGAACAGGCCATTAGTGAGAGGTCACCGTGCTGTATAACGGTGGTACTTATCTATTCATGACTAACTGCAGTAGTTTTTTCTTTTTTTGTTTTTTTGTTTTTTGGCTCTGCATGTGACAGCTCCTCTTCATCTAAATTCACTTTTTGGCCTTGTTCCAAAAAAGGGGGAAAAAACCCTGTCTTTCCTTTTCGCCCCATTGCTCATAGCCATAAACATTATGACTCAGGATTGTGTGTGACAATGAAACGCCACCTTCAGTGCTGAGAGCAGGCGTGACCTACCGCCAATGTCTCGGTGACTGTTGGCAGCGTTTTGAGTCTAACTTATGTTGACACCCAAGGAAGTCCATGAGGTGCACTCCCCAGCTGGGGATGCCCATGATTGTTCAGTTTTGGGGATAATAATTGGGAGGGGGGGCTTGGACCAAAAGCAGAAACGCTATGAATCAGCTGCACAAGCTAAAGAGCCCAAAAACGGGTGATTAACCATTGGATGGTGTATTTTCCATAGAAAGGTATTCCCTCTCTGTCAAATGAAATCTACTTACTAATGCATGGAGCTGGCTTACTCATAGCACAAAACACACAGGGCTATTCATTCAAATATCTCATAAATACCTCTCTATATGCAGAGAATAAATATGAAGACTTATATCATTTTCAGGAGGCCTGTCTACTGTATGGTAATAGCTAACATAGGCTAAGATAGCAAGAATCACCACTTAGACTCAACATATTTCCACATATGGAGCTTCAGCTTGTTACATCGCAGCTCACCTGTGAACCAGAAGCAAGACTGTCATTTGGCACAAGATGTATTTCACACATACAGGATTTTCATTTCTTCTTATTTCAACCACTATATGTTAGGTGAATAAAATATGGGATTTATTTTTATTGTTCTTATGTAAATGTTGTACAAGTGACAAAACGTGTTGTTCCCACCATCAGAAGAGAGAGAGAGAGAGAGAGAGAGAGAGAAATGTCAGGTTTACATCACATGCAGGCGTATTAAACATGAGAAAGCACAGAATGAAGGCGTTTTAAGACCTGTGTAAAATGCCAGTTAAGCCACCGGTAAAAATGAATAATTTATTGATGAAATTGCTGCAACATATTGCTTCATAGATCAATGAAATTAAGATATTTATTCTTCTACTGGGATGTGATGATTTTTTTTTTTTTTTATAGTATTTTGGATGCCTGTCAACTTAAAAACCCAATCTCAAGGTTTAGCTTTCTGTTTCTGATCCCTTTGGAATGAGCCGTTATTGATCTGCTGTGTTACAGGAGCTGTAATTGAGATCAAAGGGAAATAATTCATTTCATGGTATGTTCCTTTCCTCAAAATGTCAAAGCCATTCCTACATATATACTGTGATATATGGCACTGATATGCGGGCTGTAGCTTGCCTTGACATATACTGCATATGTTATGTTGCACTTATTAGTTATCATATACCCAGATACCCATGTTTATGTAAATGATAGACAATGATGGAGCAGCTCGGGTTCACCAGCACACAACAAAGAAACGACATGAAATGCTATTAAAAAAAAAAAAAGAAAAAAAAGAAGAAAAGAAAAAAGATGGAGATGTTTTTGCGAAACCACAGCTGCAGTATCCACAGGTGGCCAGTAGGGGTAGTGTGTGATTTTACAAAAACTTTGGAGGCGCTGATGTTCGTTCCTGCAGCGATGAAAACCATGACTTTGACATGAAAGTGGTGGATTTCTTGGGTTTTCTCCAAGTGGGACTGCAGGCTGCATGAAAGCATTGTTTAAGATGCACAGAAGGCTTTGGGAACAAGACAAACACTCAACCATAATGTAAGGTGGTTTACAGTGAGACGGTCGCCTCTGCTCCACAGGTGCCTGTTTCCCTCGTGCATCTCGCTGAGGGAGCTGTCCTCTGCCGGAGTGCTGAAACTTTCCTCCCTGCGCCTCTGACAGACTTAACCAAACAATTAAGAGATATTTCCGTTTTTTATTTAAGTCACGAGAAATATCCTTTAATTGTAAGATTATGCCCATCCGTCTCCACCACGACGACTTCTTCTTCTCCTTCTTCCTCTTCTTGTCTAGCTCTGCACACGCCTAATGCTGTTCAAGCACTGCGAGGCATGTAACTGCCACCCAATAGGAATCACTGGCACCCTGTAGTCTAATTCACAAAAAAAACAGCCTGCAATTAAAAAAAAGAAAAGAAAAGCCAACAATCCCTTAAAATCCCGCGATAAAACATACAAAAAACGAGAGCGTCGATTTAAATTTTTGCTGAAGGAACATTTGATAAATCGATCAAGTCATGCAGCTGTGATAAAACACTGATCTATTCTATGTTCTTCTGCGAAATGCTCCTCCGTTAACTCCCGTCCAGCTGTTCTCCGGTTGACTCGGGCGCCGTGGCTCGTGTCACGTCTGTCCACCTCATCCATCAGCCCTGGCTGAGGAGCATGCTGTGTGGAAATCCCTTCTCTCTGCCACATCAGCTGCGCTCCGTGCGCTGCAAATCGAAAAGCCAGAGCAGCTCGCCTCTGCTCGGTCTCTCTCGCATCTTCTCTGAAAACGCCAACTTCTCCAAAAGTAAACACCGCCGTCGACTTCTCTCACCTCTGGTTTTGGCTTGTGCGCGTTTGCCAGGCAGAGGGAGTTTTTTTCTGTGTGTGTGTTTGTGTGTGTGTGTGTGCTTTGCCTGTTGTAACCTCCACCCTCCAATCATGTGTTTAGTTATCGGCTCCCCAAGCGTCTTTCTCCGGCAAGTCCAAATCATTTCTACCCGGCTTGTCGGGGCAGCAGCCGAGTCGTGAAGTCTCTGCAGTCACGTGACCGAGACAGTACTGAAGAGTGTGAGGTTTTTTTTTTTTTTTCGGAGTGTGTAGCCTATGTGAGCGTCTCTCCGTGTGTAGTTAGAGGGGTGTCCCTCCTCCGCATTTTTTTGCAGCTTGCCATGCTTTAGACGCCGGAGCGCAGGGAGAGAGGCGAGAGTGAGAGAGGTAACGCCGGTCGGTCTCTCTCACCGGGCTACCTGTCTGTGCAGTCTTACCCAGGGTCCCCGTCGGTTCCTCCGCGTCTCTTCTCTGTGAGCCCACCTTTTCCTGTGGTCGTCTTGTTTTTGTTGGACAAAATAAAAGCTGTGATCGTTTCTGTAGCTTTTCATGCGGGTCTGATCTGCCAAGAGGAGGAGGAGGACGGTGGTTCTGTTTTGCACTGGGGTTTTGATCATCTGCTCTTTTTTTTTTCCCTCATTATTTTTCTTGGGTGCTCCGTTTCGACAGGAGGCTATAGGACAGCCGAGCAGAGCTTGGATGAGCCGCTTCGCTGAAATCCCGAGATGGAGTTGCTGCTGATCTGTCTTTCCCTGTGGATATTGCAATGCAATTCGGCCAAAGCGGACTCCATCATACACATCGGTAAGCGTCCGATTAAACATGATGCTGTGGTTTAGACAGGTGGAAAGGGAAGGCGTGCGGGAATAGAGCTCAGTCGGCGCATACTGCGTTGATCACAGGATTTTGGTGAGAGGGCGGGATAAATAGTCTATTCAGCTCGCATCGTGTGTTTAAGCAACACCTTGACTCTGGAGCGAGTTGAAAAGTTGGTGTTTTGTTAATGGCAATGCCTCTGACCTTTACCAGGGAGATGTTTTGTCTGCGATTATTTACTACGAGTTATTTGTCAGCCTGTTTGTGCAGGCAGTCACTTTTCGACGGCAGACCACTGCATTAATGTTGCTTCACATCTAAACCTCATCACTGCCGGCCTGTAAACTGCAATTCTGTATTCAAACCACGGATTACAGTAACCGTGGAGGCCCGTTTCAGAGAAGCTTTGGCGAAATTAAGACCCAGCAGCCAAAGGGACGAGGCTGTTTTAGACCACCTCTTGTCCGTACCCGACAAGCCTCAACTTTCGCCGGGACGTGACTGCAATGTCAATAACAAGACAGAGGGAATGTCAATGGAGTTTGGTTTTAGAGATGCAAAACGCATAGAGCCTCTTTGTGCTCAAACTTCAAACCAGAGCAGAGCTGCTCCTTTTTCCAGAGATCGAAAGGGTTCTCAACTCACCATGGTTTGTGAACACAGCTGGTTCTGATTTGATGTTTGACGTTTGTCCTTAAACATGGCATTACGTTTTCTTTTTACAGTTTTGAAATGCATACATTATCCCCCCCTCTACACACGCGCATGCACCGAATGATTGCCCTGATTTGTGTCCCTTTTAATGCACACGGTCACGTATCCACTTATAATGACTGGCTTTGTAATCTCAGATAAAAATGTCAATGTCACTGTGAGCAAATCTCATCTCAGTGCTCCTCTGCTGCTGCTGCTGCTGCTGCTCACACTTTGCTGCAACAGTCTGGCAAGCAGCAGGTGCTCAGTCACTGGCTTAATACAGCAGTGGGACTTCATCCAGATGATATTGACTGATGCAGCGCATAATGTTTTGGTACCCCAATTATACTTCTCCCTTCCCGAAACCTTCCTCTGATGTATATGTGCATCTCGCGATAGCAGTTGATGCCATTTCGATAAGCAGAGGAAGAAAGTGAGAGGGGGGGAAGACGGTAAAGCTCCAGTGTGCCTCCCACACAAGGCCTATAATGTGTAAGGTGCCACAAAGACGTTTGTTCCCCAGGTTCCTCCACCACATGCATCAAATGCCACAGCGTCCATGTGAAGAGGCCTGGTCACTGTACGTGGTGCTGAAATCCTCTGAGGGGGCACTGGAGACGCACATGTAGCACAACTTCAAGGTTACATAAAGCATACACAGACGAGACTTCACAACGTTGTTCAGATATTCATCACCGGGGCATGCTCTTGGATATGCATATGTTAAAAAGCTGCTTTACAGGCAGAAACAGCGATGAAGGCGCAACTCATTCACTTCCACTCCAACGTCTAACTCCACTGTGCTCTCACACTTGATTCCCTCGAGTTTTTCTTACTCTGCAAAATAACTTGTGATCATTTCATTGGTCAGGTGCCATATTCGAGGAAAACGCTGTGAGAGATGATGAGATTTTCCAACTTGCCATCTCAGACCTGAGTCTGAACGACGACATTCTGCAGAGCGAGAAAATCACCCACTCTGTGAAACTCATCGAGCCTAACAACCCTTTCCAGGCTGTGCAGGAAGGTAAGT
>OMNW01008025.1:45116-67225 GCA_900303245.1 Selene dorsalis
CAGGGAGAGAGAGAGAGAGAGAGAGAGAGAGAGAGAGGAAAGTGGAACAGAGGCTGTAAAATCTCAGGCCTTATGGAAGACAAGAGGGGCAAAGTCATTTTAAACGGCTCACTAGTCTCATTGATGAAGAGATGCCAAAATGTATTTGGGACCCATTGTTTGCATTACTGCCCACAGACACGGATGCCGAGTGGGACCATCTGTCACAAGAATCCGTTCTCGGTCTTCTTCGCCGAGTCTCTGACTCTCTGTTTCTCTCTCACTGCCATGGGTCCTCTACCATGCCCAGGCAACATGGATTTTATCCAAAGATGAGGCTAAGCTAGTGTGTAAGCTCTCTCTGAGTGAAATCAAAACCCGGCTTAAACCTCATGAGTGAAAGCCTAAAAGAGTATAGAGGGTGAAACATACAGGCGTCAGCGAAAACTGGGTCGAATATCCATCCTAATATAAATACACTTCAAACAGCTCGGCTGATGAATAAGTCTTTTACTTTATTCTTCAGCTAAAGTCGTAACAAACCTCTGCACGCTCACGCTCCTTTTTTTAAGCTCATGCACGGTTACACAGATTTTTCTCTTGCTCATTTCTCTGCTCATTCATCAACAGCTTTTGCTCCTAACAGCACTCGATCCAACATCACAGCTGTCTAACATGTTATGGGCCCCAAATGGAGAAATGCATGTCTGCAGATAATTGGAAGGATGAGAAAGAAAAATAAGTACAATACTGAAGATCAGTCTGTCTTTCTCACAGTTGAAGATATCTCTCAGCTGAAGATAGAAGATAAATCTCAGATAAATAATTGATTTGTTTTTGTTATTGTTTCCAAAAATGTGCTGACTCTATATTCCAGTATTAAGCAGGCCTGGATTTGTCATATTTTTTTTTCCGAATCCATCATATTTCCACATCAAGGTAAATCATTCTGGGAGCTCTCATGGGATGTGGAGGCCTAGATTTTTATAACAATAACTGATCATCAACAGTTAAACATGCAGCTCCGCTGTAACTGTATACATTTACAATAAGTCACCATTAATGAGGGTGCTTGTAAATGTAGCATCACTGCTCTTGTTCTTTGTGACCTTTCCACTCATGGTCAGATTTTGGGGTGGGTTACTGGGCTGATTTTTGGTTGTTTGTGGAACGTTTCCTTCATCACAGCACAGAAGAAGATAGTTAAGCAACCACGGGGACGTGTTTTACTTCACCCACCATTATGTGTAACAGGTTGAGGAGATCACTTGACCCAGAGAAAGAGCTGATGGAGAGTGCTGCAGTTAATGCATGATTTGTGTCTTTAAGCCTTTTCAAACCCAAGACAATGCGAATGATTCATTATTTCACTTGAATGAAACAGAGTAGGTTCATTGTCACGCATTATCGTGTCACTCTGAGATGTAGTCATTTTGTTTACCTCGGATACAACGTGTTTTCAAGGCATTTACAGCTTTCCGCTGTCACTTCAATCACTGCATGTGTATTTTCCTCACAAAGGAGAGAGAGGCACATTAGGACTGTGTATATAATTACAGTGTACATACCATTTGCTGCATATATAATTGACTGTGTGTTTAAGTAGCTTTGACTTGTCACAGCTTTTTGTGCCTTGCCTTGAATGTTGATATGCTGTTTGTTGGTGTGTGTTAAAATCTACAACATCATCACTGTGACCCAGGTTCACCTGTGACCCAGCAGTTATGTCCCAGCTTGGTGACGTGCTCCGACAAACATTAGCTTCAAAGGTTTAGAAGTTAGCCACAAAGAGTTGTAGAGCTGTATCTGCCCCCTTTCATTTTGTCGGAGGTTTGAGGGGTCGTTCTGAGCACATGCTGTGTGTGTGAGACCCAGTGCACAAGGATGGAGTCAGTAAGCAAGCAGCTTGGTGTTTAACTAGATTTTGATTGTGACTCTTTGTTCAAATGTTTACGGTCACTATGATGACTTTCATCATCCCCCAACTTTTACTGCAGAACCACCACAGGGTTGACATTTGTGGATGTAAGTAAAATGTCTCCTGAGTAATAACATTGATGGAGACACTCCATCTAGTGGCACCATCAGCTTGCTTTATACATTCTTTATGTCTAGAGCTGTGCAAAATTAAAGACTTTCCCGCATCATCCTCAGCTCAGCTTCAGTTAGAGCATAAATGTGGCAAAATTACGCCTGTGTAATCAGCATTTTCCAGGCTTAGTCCCTATTTTTGGTTGTCTGTCACTGAAAATATCAACATAGTTAAATTAAAAACAGTATTGAGGCTAAGAGGAGGAAAAATAAAAATAGGAAATGCAAAAAAAAGTTGTGAGTTGGGAACACAAAAGAAAGTCCAATGTGGCTTTGCAAATTTCAAACTCTGGTAATTATTTCATTGTGTGTACCCACAGTTTATTTATACTAAAATCGATCAAAAACGGACCTCACGCCTGTGTAAACTAACTCTTAGCATGCTAAGTTATATTTCCACAGAAGAGATTCTGTTATTGGGCACCTATATGGTCTGGGTCAGTCCTCTAGATAACTGCACATTTAATATATGAGCTCAGGATGTGAAGGTACATGACAAGTGGCTTTAAATATCCCAAGCATATGCCTACACTCCCACATAAGGGAATTACATAATGCATTTTCTCATCCATTATATGAATTCCATATACATGCCGGAGCCTTCAGTGTCCCAATTCTCTGTATGGCTGTTGGAAAATAGTAATATACCAAGCATCATACCTCGCGATCATGTTTTGCATAAATCAGCCTTTAGACTACAGTAGCAGTTGGGATCATGTATTTGATTCACAGAAAAGCAGATTTTTCCTTTTCAAATATTCGCATGCAGTCCTTTTTTTTCATGAGATAAGAGAAGAAAGGAACACAAGACCATTTTCACACTGGTAAAAAGCAACACCCACCCACTAACTTCAAAATGATGATGCGGCTGGCCCTTAGGTATGTGCACTTAGTCAGAGGGCGTCCAAGACTCACCCAGGTAGAAACTGGACAAATGCACACACACACACATACACACACACAGCAGTACAAACAAAAATAAGATTTGGCTCGAGTGATTTTCAGCCATAAAAACCTTGGTTATCAGTGCCTTCTCCACAGCCCCAGCAGCAAATACTGTGTCCTGGGCAACAAGAGGGAAAAAAAAATAATGAAATGCTTAGAGGAGCAATATTTTCATGAGGTCAAACACGACAAAACTTTCTTGTGTAGAGGCTTATCTTCCCCGTACAAGAACAGTATCACAATCAGAGAAAGATGCCCCACAGGACGCCATGAAAATATACAAAGGAGATGAGTAGGAAGAGATGAGAAGCACATCGCCTCGGGTGGAAGGAGAGGATGAGCGGTGCAGGAGGATGTGGCAGCGTTTCAGATCATCTCTCTATCTTTTTCTTTTCTCTTGGACAGCAGGAGGATGTCCATCAAGGCAATGTCATCATTTCTGGCTGTGCTAGCTTCCTCCTAGCAACGCCCTGGCAGGCCACTCACCCAGTAAGAGAGGCTAGAAAAATGAGGCATCTCCCCATTGAATAGTTGTCCCTTACTGACTCACCACATGCCCACTCACTGCCATAACAAAGACTCCTTTTAATAGCACAATTCATTCATTCCAGCATAGTGTATGTGCTTGTGGCACAGGCTCATATGTGGTAGATGGAAGGTCATTATGAGTGTCTTTTTGTCTGTTGTGGGAATGTATACAGGATGTGAATGTGAATGTACAATTAACTAGCTTGTTTGGTATTCCCACATCGTAATGTTAGGGAGTTGTAATTCCTCAAAAAATTCCCATAACAAGATGTCAAGAAACCACAATGCCGTATGGTCACGACGACCGTGTTCTCTTATTTCCGATTGCACTTGGAGGGAGTAATCTAATGCTTTGATCCAATGCATTGGTTGATATGGCAACAGCTCCCTGCTCAAGAGAGAGCAAATTTGCCCTGTCCACCTGTTGACAGGGAAGAAACAGACTGAGACACATAAGAATGGAAATGTGTCGTGTTTGCTTCGGGATAAAAATCAAAGCACATGAGAGCAGCCTTATCGTTTACAATATCTGTCGTACGGGCAGAGATTTTTATTTTTTTTCAACTGCGCAATAAAATCAGTCTCTTGAGAGGGATGTTTGGAACAATTTTTTTTTTAAATGCTGATGCCAACTCAAGAGGGAATTCGTATTCTGTTTGTCATAACAGATGTGTGCTGAGCAGCAGCTTGCTTTACTTCAAATTAACCATTCTCTTGATATAAATGTGAACCTGTGCGGTGTATAGAAAAGGGATTAGTGACAGGAATATTCAGCTTCATTCTTCGTCGTGGAAAGAAGAAAACCAGAGAGCGGTAATGACCATGCTCGGCTCTTTCCCCCCTGAGCCCAGAGGAGAGAAAATACATCAGTCTTAAAGTCAAAGCTGCTGCATGGTTTTTGGCTGCTGGGATTTCCTTTCTTTGCTTTTGTTGGATTCCTCCAGGGGTTCAATGGTGACGGAATCATTGCAGTGTTATTTCTGTGCCGTCTCTCCATTTCAGTATTCCAACATCTATTTAGACCACACATCTGTTTTAGTTTTCTGGTTAATTAAGTTGAATTAAGTGCAAATGCTGAATGTCTTTTTTTATTGCTATTAGGCTTTCCAGAGCTCTATATGGACAATATTATTGTGATTTAACCAGGATCAGAGTCGACCTCAACCCCGCTAGCCTGGTAGTCTTTTCCCCCCTGAACCTCCTCTCCAAATTCAACACATCATCCATGTTTAATAGGTCTCAGGGCAGATTGTGATAGGTCATTGTTTGGCTCTGTTTGCATCACTTTTTTAAGAACGTTTGTACAGGATATTTTGTATTTTCTTCCTTTTTTTGTTGTTGTTGTTGTTTGGTTTGAAAATCCCCTTCTGGAACCAAGACCAAATTGTTAAGGAGCTAATAGCAGCTTTTGTTGTGAGCCGGATCAGGATCGTGCCACCATTTTGTGTTCATTAATGTGTTTGCAAATATTAATATGTGTGTCTGGGCTGCCTGTGTGTGTGTGTGTGTGTATCTATGCTTTGCAGAGGCTCAGTGTCATCCCCCTCAGTGAAGAACAGGCTCACAGCTTTTAGGATTTCGCCTTAAACTGTGTAAATCTCTGATTATGTGTTCCTCTATTGAAGCACAAGGTCTCAATGGGAAAGACTGTTGGAATGTGTCATCAATAATCTTGATAGTCCAGTAATGCTTTTCAATCCTCAATTTTAAGTGCAGTCGATGCAATTTCAGCTTTTGCTGTCCCTTTAAATTAACCCACTCGGTAGATGTTCTCACCCTTTTTAATACAACACAACCTATCTCTGCTTCTTTTATTGCTTCTTAATGTCACCCTTTGCAGTGTTTTCTGACTATATGTGCAGTATAAACAGAGTTTATCCTGCTGCTGTGTTGCTGAGAAGGAAAAGGCTTTAAAAAACTTTGTAGCTGCTTCCCTCAGCAGAAATGGATTACACCTGGCAATGGTTTCTCTGAGGATCAATGTTGGGCTTGAAGTCCCGAGAACAAAAACAAAGTACCATGGATGCGTGTGAGTTTCCTTTGACATCCTCTGACCCTGGACAAGCTGGGCAATGTTGATTATTGACCACGGTTGATTATTACTCAGCCACAGAGCTCAGTTTTAAGAGGGGTGTGTATTAAATATAAAGTGGCCTCAATAAATGTGGCACAGAAGAGAATATAGCTCAATAAATAATGTACAATGTTCAGTGTTTGCTTTGGATACAGGCCATGATTTTACATAAACTTCTATTTTGTGGTGCTTTGTTTTTCATTTTTCCATAAAGGCTGGATAATAACACATTTTTATCATTAACTGAGTTTCTGTGGTAAACATATCCTCCTTTTATCCTATGTTTTCATTCCACAAACTTGTTTTGTCCTCATTAATGATTCATAGTAAACTGCTCTTTCTGTCCCCATCGTCCAATGATAATGATACAGCAGCTTATTTAGATAGATTCATGTTTTGTTATTAAATGTGTGTATGAAAGCAGACACATGTGGGCCAGGTCTTTTGGATTTGACCTGTTTTGATAGATTGAATCTGCATAATTCTTGCATCTTTCCACAAAATTTGGTTTAACCTCCTTTGTTTGTTACTGTCTGTTCCTCCTCCTCCTGCTTCTCCGTTAGAAGGCAGACGTATTATGATATTATAATGTTTATTATGCTAGGCTGTGCTTTCATATCATTTATTTTGAAACCAGCTCTAAGGGAGAACATCTGTAGTGTGCTGCTCACTCAAAGAAAGGAATAACCAGAAGTCATACCCATGTCATGACACTGGGAATAAAGCGGCTGATCAAAAAAGTATTTGTTTGGTCTGCAGTGAAACACAGTTTTTTATTGTATTGTATTTTTCTCAAAATACAAGTTTGTAACCCCCCCAGAATGACAGAGTGACAATCATAGGCATCTTCCACAAGATGGGGAAACCAGATTTGTACGTGAGCCTTGGTGGTTTACTGGGTTCACAAACACAGTTCGCTTACAGTTTGCCAGTCTTGTGGTGTTTCTTTTTACGGTGACCATGATTGCTGCTTAACCATAACAAAGAGGTATAGATTCTCACCATAGAAATGAAGCTTCCTTACTGCAATAAACCATCTTTTAAGTTGTTTATGGAGTGGTCATTTTAAACTCCGTTGTGTGAGTTTTTTTTTTTTTTATACAATATACTGCAACACCGAAGCCACACTATTATGAGTGTGTTCCAGCAGGCCTTAATGCATTTACAGTTGTGCCCAGGAGTACTGGATTTTCAGTGGTGAAATTGAACATAAATCAACTGTATGTAGTTTTTGAGTGTTTGTGAGATGACTGATGCTGTTGTTTTTCCTGGGAGATGAGTCTCATGTATTAGTATTGGAAATCTTTGTTAATATTGTGATGATGATTAGAAACCAGTCCTAATTTCCAGAGACAAACTGCTCTCTCAGCATTGCTGTCAGATATTCAGGCTGCTGAAATGTAAGGCTCACAAATGAATGAATGTCTTTCTCCATACCATAGCATGCAGTCACTATATATTTTCCTGGGTGGGTCTGATGATACAGCAGATAAGACTGACCCAATACTGACCCTACAATTACTTGATCTTCATGGCTTACTTATAGCTGATATGCTTAAAGTCATATCAGCAGCTACCGCCGAGTGAAAGATATCCACTTTCATCTACCTTCTCTGCCTGAGGATTTCATCTTATGAGCTGACTTCTCGGACCTTGAGGCTGCCACTGACTGTCTAATGATGTGTGCATTTGTTCTTTGTAGAGAGAGTAGGTTAAGGCGTATCGGTCTCTGTACACAGAGGGCCAGCAGAGCCTCTTGGGGAGTCGCTGCCCAGAGAGAATAAAGTTCTGCTCATTTCTTCCCGAGACCATCTCATCCTCACCAGGATATGGTGTCAATTCTGGGCTCATTCCCGGGCTCATCATAGGCTCCCAGTGTAACGATCCTGTGATTAAGTCTGATCAGCAGTGTTTGAGCAACAGTGTTTGACCATGCTGTCTGAATTGATGATTCTCCCTGTTAAGTTCCCCATAGGGATCAAGCTTCTAAATGACCTTACCTCCCTCTCCTAAAAGCAGTAATGATCAAAGAAAGGGATGTCTTTCTCTCCACTCAGCAGAAATCATCACAGTCCAGAGTTCAGGCCGCACAATTAATAAGGAGACTTTGAAGTTTCCTTTAACTAGATGTCAGGATGAGATTATAGCCGACCGTGAACATAATTTTACAACACATACCAGGCACTGTAACACAGTGAAAAATACCCACTTTCAGCAGCACTGTGCTGTAATTAAGAACATTTTATGAAATCATTATTATTATTATTTTTATTATTATGGTAATAGCTGTTAATGTAATTTAAAAAATAGGGTTTACTATGGAACCAGACATCCAACATTCTCAGTCAATTCCACTTAATTTTATTACTGAATTTCTCTTCTTAGAAGAATCATCACTTTATGTTTGCCTTTTAAATCATTATTCCTTAAACTCACCACCACATGCACATAAACTGCCTCTAAATATATTATAATTTATTCCACAGTTCTTTCCTGTGCAGTGCAATCTTGAACCACTTGTGCTTTGTATACAGTGCAAACCATATCACAACCCTGTGTACACAGGCTAAACTTACTAATCACAGGAAGACAAAATAACACATTGACTCAAAAGCCTTTATAAAACAATAGATATCTTGACATTAATTCACCTCATTAGAGAACTGAGGTAATCAATACAGTACAGTTCTATCCCCTGGGTACAAATAAAGCTGGATGGATAGGTCTCTCTCACAATAGCAGATCCATAAGAGCAAAGCCAGTTATGAAGTATATTTAACTACACAGGTTCCAGAGCGTATAACTATAATCTAACTAGAGAAGGTCAAAACCTATTATGTAACTGAACTCTCATCCTGATTTCATAGCTGCAGCAGTGTCTGACTAAATCACCAGACACATAAAGGCAAAGACTGAGCTGTGATTCCAGCTTTGTTTACTCCAAAATGATGAGAGAAAGTCAGAAGAGACAGACTGTCTCATCTATTTGAAAAGTTACTTTTCCAGCTATTGTGAGAAAGAGGCCGGAAGAAGGGATGGAGAGAGGGAAAGATTTGCAGCTTGAAGACTTGAGACTTGAACCTTGGCCACTGTGGCAAAGACTAAGCTCAAACCACACAGTTTACCAGGTGAGCTACTGGGGCACACGCCTAGACACGGACAAAATCTCATACAGAGTGAAGCTCTGCAATCATTACCAAGCCGTATCACCCATGACTTCTCTCTTTCTCTCCCTCTCTTCTGCTTGGTGAGTCTTCTGTTTAGACACTTCTTTAGCCTCAGTAGACTGTGCCTCAGCCATCCACTGACCGGTGGTGGACGCACCATCATTTAGACGTTCAGTCACGCCATGTCTCCTCCATTCAGCATCACCAGGCTGGCCCCACTGTTACAGTCCAGAGGAAAAACTGTGAATGAATTCCATCCCAACCATGTTTGGTAATTTACTGCACTTTGTATTACATAGTGTTTGTCTGAAAAGAAAATCTCAAAGTCTCAAAGTATCTCTCTGTATTTATAATGACAATATATATGAAGCCAAAGCAAGAGTAACGGATCCTGTTATTCACACAGTCCAAGACAATTACCCTTCTTGTCTGTTCTGCAGAAAAATCCAGACTGTAGGCAGCAGTAAACGATATATGTTTTGACAACTACTTACCAGTAGATAACTGCTGTTTGCTTTTCTTTGTTAAGCTTTGTTGTCTATATATTTTCCTGTATTCTTGCTGTTGGCTTAAAGTGGAGAAGTGCATTGAGAGCTGTGCCAGCCAAGAGTCTGATGCATTGTCTTTGTCAACATACTTAGCAAATTTCTTCTTTCACGCACTGTCACGCACAGCGAAGCAGCTGTAGCGTCGTACCACTCATCCCATCATTGCATCCAGGCAACGGAGATGCAGCCAATTTGGTATTTAACTCGCATGTTTCATTACAAACGACAACCTGATGAATGTGACCTTTCCAACACAAAAACCGTGCCAAAAACAGGGGAGGATTACTTTTCCCCCTCGGCGGCTGGAAAGTGGAGTAGTTTCCTGGCACCAGCACCTTTTGCCTTTCACTTGTACAGTATGAAGTTTGCAAAAGCAGCCCTCTGAGGCTCAAACTTCTTCTCTTACATCGCTCAACACTGTTGACCCTGCCAAGAACAGAGAGAGATAGAGCTTCACTTTTTAGTATTGCTGTTCATGTTTATTTTGCATTTTCTTTTTCCTATGCCCATGTTTAGTCTCGAGAGGCGATCTCATTATAGACTAAATGTTAAGATCCAGTTGCGCTTGTTTTCTCATTACTTTTTTTTTTATCTCTCTCTTCCTCTGTGTTGCACTTGTGTTTTTCTCCCCTCCTCTAAAATAATGTGCTCTGCTTCTCTCATCATGTAACTCCCTGCTCATATGGATTAGTTCTTGAGTCGATTTCCCTGAGGGTTGTGGGTATTGCTGAAGCCTGTCAGAGGTCTTACCTGGATGCTAGCTCTACCCGTATCATATAGATCACAAATCGAGTTGATGCTAATTAATTTCACTGTGTTTTATTCTGCGCATGGATGCCTTCTGATTCATGGGATGCTGCCAGTTTTCACTCTGTCTATTGCGGATACACAGCCTGTGTAAATACCTAAACCCCCTCTGCTTACCAGGGAGAATAAAGTACTGGTGTTGTGCCATAAGCTTTTCGGATGTGATTAGGCGTTCATTAAGTGACATAAACACCCACAATTGCACAGTTTATGCTCAACGAATCTGTTCACTTTGCCACTCCCAGCATCTGTATATGCTTGGCAGAATGACAAACACACCTACATGTGCGGTATTAAAGTATTGTACATATTGTACAAGTTTTCGTAGTGCAGTTTTTACAAGGCTTCACCATCTGACACAGCCCCTGTTATGCATTCGTTGTTGTGTTGTTTGAAGCCAAGCTAATATTTGCCCAGGGTTATTAACCTCATGGGAACATTCATGAGGTCTTAACCTTGCTGTGTGTGTTCCACTCTGCAGCCCCTTATCTGACTTTGAGGGTGCATAATCACATTAAATGAAAAGGTTGAATTTGCACAGAAATAACAGAACAGACATATTTATAATGTTAATTTCTCTTGTTCATATACATATCTATAGATGTGTATATTACCCTGGTTTTGATTTAATCAGATCTAGGTCAAATGCTTTATGGTTTAAAAAATCCGATTGTTCTTGGGTAAATCCAGCCAAAGGGTAAAACTGTGTCCTTTAGGGTGGGAAATGGGTTGTGATTTATGTACAGATCATGCAGCCATTTGGTACGGGCTATTATCCTGCATATGATTATCATTATTCTCTTTTGCCTGTTAATCATGGCAATCTTCCAGGATATGTTGGCAAGGTGATCACATTTAATCTGGCTGTGTAAAGACCACTCCACAGAGGTTGTTTTATCACTTAGCAGAGGAGGCTTGCATTATCCAAATGAAAAACAAGCTGGAGAAGAGGCTGATTTGTCACAGGCTGATTAGACCTTTCTCTGGCTCTCCTCTTTGCTCTGACAGGAGCTTTTCAAGGGCACGGTCAGACATTGAAGAGCCCTAAAAAGCACAACCGCGCTGTTTATTTCAGTACCAAAAATCCTCACCACTTACTGATGGTTTTATTTTCTCAATCATTGCGTTTTCACCATACAAGAACAGCAGGCAATACGGATCTTTGCTTTTATTTTAAGTACACAATATGGTGCTATTAACTAAGGTATTCATTTTGAGACGAATAATGGTGTTTATAGATGCTCTTGAATGAATAGCTGGGAGGCAGCAGGCAGAAAGTTATACAACAAACAGCACAGTCGCTGTCAGGCGTCAAATTTCAAAACAATAGGCGCAGAACAAATGATGAACAAGAGTGTTAAGACACATCCACTCATACTCACATATTTATGAATCGCACTGAGCTGTCAACACAGCCATGGTGTTCATTCTGTTCGTCTCAGACAGAGTGATGTGGAAGAATCAAACAATTGTTATGGCACCGTCTTTTATGTAAGTTTTTATAGAAACATGACCCCAAAGATTTCCTTTCTTTTCGTGCAGGGCGTGTATGACTCACTCATCATGTTCACATTTGTGTGTGTGTTTTCAGATTAGCTCACCTTCAGGGATGAAGGCATGATTGCTCAGTAAAACATGACCCAGGTTGCATTCTGCGTAATAAGGCCTTTCTGTCTCGTTTTCCCTGAGGGCCTCATGCTTGTATAATCCATTAAATATAACACGTTGGAAGGGGTCACTTATGTCTTTAACCTGAGGCTATCACAAAATCAGCCTCACTAATTGCTCCTCAACCTTCTCCCACATCATCAGCCAACAGGTAGTGATGAAGTTGCTACTGTCTCAGTCTCTTCTATAAAGTGGCTTTTTGCAGACTGAGCAGGAGCATAGTCGGTGAGGAAGTATTGAGGTCAGTGGTTCATGCCCTCAAATTTAACAAACATCTGTATCACTTCTGCTAAAGCATCCTTGAACCAGACACCATGTTTCTGCTTCCTCTCTGAGTGCTTGACTGTAGCTGGATGAACAAACACTCAAACTTGAAGGATTCATTAAGTATGACTTTAAAATTAGTAATTTAGCGATCCTATTAACACAAGACATGCTTAATGCATCTGGCTGTCAGTCTGTAGCATGAGATAAGGCAAATCCTGTGAAACCCTCTCAACACCTGTGGAAGATTTGGCCAAAGCTGTAAAAATAAAATCAAAAAGAAAACTCGGGTACAAGCAGAATAAGCTCTTTCAAAATATCATGCTTTACTTTGACATTTTATAGACAAAACTATTTCCCATAGATAATCGTTAATAGCAGCCCTAGTACAGAGTTGATATTTGGCATCTAGGCTGTGACCCCCTGTAACCATACATCGACCTCTGCAGAGAACAAGGGGGATGGGAGGTGGGGGATAATAACTTAGCCCCAGGGAAACGTGGACTCAGAGGATACGGGTCGATGCAGGGGTGGATGTGAGAGCTTATGAAACTCTTTATGCAGCATCTCCAGCAGCGTTTTCACATGAGCAGTGCAGCAGCAGGCATGGCAGGGCTGAAGAATGAGCAGAGGGCTGAGGACTTAAATACACTGCACTAATGCAAATAGCGGCTTGCACTGGATACACTGTATGATACAGTGGATAGAAAATGTTTTAATTATTGCATTATATTGGAGTTAACTGCCTGACCTGCCTTATGAGCTCCTCACCATATTTATTAATCATATTGTGATGGTAGATGAAGGGTAGATTTCCTCTCCATACTTCTTAGATGGAGTCATTTGAGAGAAGAGAGAACAAAACACATTATTCATCTCATCCCTTAGATTTATCTTTTTCTCAAATGCCTCAGCCGGGAACCACTTAACTGTAAATAACTAAATTAAACTTAGCTCCACCTCGACCAGTTACAGTAAAACTGTAAAATACACTTCGATGCATCAGTATTCAAATCTAATCATGTCATCTATAATAACTGGTCGTGGAGGGTATTTCTCTGAAGTAACCACATCTCTTTAAGTACATTTTCCCTGTAACTTAATAGTGTGTTAATTCTTGTGTAGCTGCTTTGAGAAAGATAGAAAGCAGCATTTTAGAAGTTAATAAGGGTATAGAGGTGAGAGGATGATCACACAGTTCATCAAAGAAAAGGATAAGTGGACTGAACAGTGAGGAGATCAAGGAACATAATTCTTTCTACGTTTCAAGCAGCGAGGAGGGCAGGACTGTGGTGTTATTCCCTGGTGTGATGGGTCTAGTTTTAGTATGCAGTGGGCTGGTGGTAGGTGGTAAGAGAGAGAGGTGACCTGAGGCAGAGGGACCTCTGCCAGAAACAACAAAAAAAAAAAAAGTTTCACTCATCTGCTCAGCCCCGATTCAGCCTCAGTTTTCATCCCACCCCTCAAGTCAAGCAGTTTTGTGCAGTTTGTCTTCGCTGCTCTCACAGTAGGATTTCTTCCCAGCATTAATTACGCTATTCAGCTCCTTCTACCTTTCTCCAACAGCTCACATCTTCCTATTGAGAAGAACTGAGCTGCTATTTTTGGTCCTGGGTTGGTTGTTTAGATAACAGCAAACATTCTCATTCACACATTTCATGGTGAATGTACTCTCCACACAGAACCTGACATAGTTCATTACCCTGTGGAGTAGTGTGTATATTCCTGTAGAGCCACAGTCTCTTGTGGTTTTGAGTAGCAGTGGGATGCAGTTGCACAGTGGGCACACATTCATTAAACATGTGGCTGAAGGTTTCTCCTAGTTGACAGAGTTAAGAGGAAATCCTCAAAATAATGGGTGTATCAGTCCTAACTATAAGAGTGTAAGACTGGATTCTTGGTTGAAGACTAACTCACAAAGCCTTTCAACTCTAAAAGTGGCTTTTGAGTATGAGAGAAGTTCAACGTGGTCCAGAGAATTCCTACCTTACAAAGGCTTAGTCTCTGTCAGCTCAGAAAATTCCAGTTTAGACGGCTGAAGAGCTCCTGTCAATCAATGAAGATGAAATGAGCGCCAATTAAAAAAAAAAAAAAAAAAAAGGTGATTTCTATGACCACCCCTGGATTAAAAAAAAATAAAATCTTATTAGGATTTTACTATAGAAACAGAAATTGGCGGAAACAACCTTTTTGCCCGTTGTTGACTTTGGAGATGTGCTGTACATGAATGCTTCTGCTCATTGTCTCCTCTGCATGGAGCACTGAGATTCATTACCAACTGTAGTTTCCTTACGCACCATGTGCACTGTAATCTATTCTAAAGTAAACTGGACATTCTTAAGTGCCCAACGCCTCAGTCATTGGTATGTGTTTATTTACAGAACCATTCTGGGTATCACTCCCTCCCATTTGTCTTCTCTTTTAGCAAGGAAACATGGAACTCCCAATCTCCGATCTCCGGTTACTCTGCAGTTTCTAGTTTCCAATGTACGAACTGAACTTGGCAAGAAAGCATTTACGTTTCTGGCACATAATGCTTGGAACAAATTACAGTCTGGACTTCAACTTCAAGCCCTTGTTACATTTAATGAATGAATTTAAAGTTCTGGTGAAACCATTGCAGTCCACCTCCTCTGTGTGCAAGTGTTTTGTCAGCAAGTTTTAATGTTGTTAGTCTAATCTGTTGTTTACTGTTAACTATGTGGCTGATCTATCATCTCAATGGAACCAGCCTGGCTAAATAAAATAAAATGAAATTAACCAGCATAATTAAATGGCATTATGTATGTCAATATCCCACCAAAGGACAAAGCAATACTTTATTGACTGAAAAAATATCACTCAATCAAAATAGACTTTGATGCTAGATGCAGTCATTTTGACAAATCAATATGTCATTTTGTTACGTGTAAAAAAAAAAAAAAAAAAAGATGTCCGGAGTATCCAAGTAAATCCATAGAGCTTCCTGTCTCTAATTAGTAATTTAGTGAAAATCAATTGAATTTAATTCCATTTAAGCCTTCAGCTCATGTATATTGATGTACAGGTTGTTTTTTCACATTCACTGGCAAAGCCCAGTCACCTGTAAACATGATGAGTAAGTTCATTCATGAAACATAATGAGACATCCATAGCTAAGGGGTCAAACCCTGCCCATTTTCCTACTTAAGAATTTGTTTAGAAAAGTCAATCTCAGCACATTTGTGAGTCTTAAGATGAATCTCTTAGCTAGGAACGTATCATGATGGGAAGATATCCCATAATATGCCTCCTGTTCTTTCAGGCTGCAGTAATCTGTCTCTTTGTTTTATATCGAGTTCCCAGACATGTTTCCACGGAAGCACCAGGATGTTTAGGATTGCTTGTGGGTTTGCTGATTGACCAGAAACTAGATTCATGCATGTAGGTGGCAGGTGAGCTAGAAAAGACCTGAGGAGATAAGAGCTGGTGGTGCACGGACAACAGTTTTGTGGCCACGAGTATCAAAGCCATTAGCCAGTTTATCACCTCTGGTCTCCTGTGATTAGCCCAGCCACTCTCAGACCGTCTCTTCTGAAAGCCTCCAAAAAAACACCTCTAGCCACCTGCACCACTCCTTTTTCACTCTGTTCTTCCCCAAGAGTGATCTGAGAGTGAAAGTTGTGAAAGGTTGTTAGACAGTGGGAGTTGTTTGGCGCCTTTTAGACTGAAAAAAGTTACTCAAGGGGTTTTTCAGAACTTAAATGGAATCAGAACAAGTGATGGTAAATGTAGGCTGGAGGTGATCTGGCTCTGTTTGTTGATGCTGGTTGGAAAGTGATGGTCCATGTGAGCTGTATTCTCTCACTTCCACAGACCTGTTTAGACTGGCTGATTTGTTGCTGATAAAAAAAACAAAAAAACAAAACAACAGCAAAAAACAAACAAACACTGAACTTGTTGTGGCTCTTGAGCTGTGAGTGTTGACTCACTCACAGCTTAAAGAAAGGTTAAGGTATCGTTTTTCCTTGTTGCACACGCAAACACTCACCTATTAGTTGGCTTGTCACATAATACGTAATATTCAGCTCGGTGCAGGTGAAAAGAGAAAGTACATCTACGGCGCACAATGATAGCTAATTGTAAGGCTTTGGCTAAATCCACAGCATTCGAGGTCATGCACTCATCAGCCCACTGAGGTTTCATTATTGTATTTATGTAAATGTGTTTTTCTTGTCTTACATGATAACAGTAAAGCACAGCTGCTAATGACGCATCTCATATACACATGCTGGGAGATAAGAAAAAAAAACTAAGGAAACTAGTATAATACGGAGCAGGCAGGTCATGAACAACAGTAAGGGATTATAATATATTGTATGTATATGCATCTGGCTCCAAGTGCATATGCTATGCTGTACAGATATAGCCATATGTGATTTGTATTGCGAGCAATTTGTGTGCAAAGACTCACTTGAATTTGTGCGTACATTGTGCATGTTCGTTATTCACATCTCAGTAGGTCTAGTGTGCGACCAGAGCTCGGTGTGTTTTGTTGACTGTGTGTCTTTAAAGCCTGTCACTTTGAATCACAAATTTGCTCTCCCCTGACACAGTGATAAGGCTGAGGGTTTGCTCTTGAGAAATTAAAAACGCTGCAGTCGCCTGCACCCCCCTTCTCCCTTGGCTCCACCCCGCTCGCCGTAGTTCAACGTGACGAGATCTGAAGGAGTGGTGGGGCCATGGCACATTCCTCTCTTTATCTCGGTATTGATCACTTCACTGCACGAGACCCCTAATCATTTAGATGGCTTGATTCATTGGGATTAACCTGTTGGCAGCTTATCTTGATGGTACACACGCAATCACATACACAGATGCGTACACACAGAGGTAGGAATAAGATCACCCATGTCTCATACATCCTCAGAGACGAGCTCAAACGGCACAGATATTTACAGTATTATTGTCTTTTAAGGTGGTCGCTTTGTCTGATTAGTCAATAATAGATAGCAGAAAGTCTTGCTCCGAGGGGTGCCTCAGTCGTCTGGGTTCAAATTTAAAGGTAGGGTTGGAGATCCTGGAAAAAACGGTTCAAGCAGGCCACATTTTGTAAATACACAAGTCTGAAGTCCAAGGTCCTTAGACTTCTCTCCGAAGCCACGCCTCTCGACCACAGGATCGCTCCGCATTGGTTCGATTTGCGAAGGCGACCCAATATAATCCCAACGAGAGTGACGCGGCTTTCGGTGATGCTGTTGCATGTAGCCGGGCTTCACTGTGCAGCATCGCTAACTTTCCGCCAGCTTTTTCCCTTGGCTCACTGACGTGAAAGAAAACACCTAACATCATAATTAACCATCCAGCATCCCGCGTAGAGGTACATTGCCACCTGCTGGACTTCAGTGTGGTGCATTGGATTACTGGTGTTGTTACTCGTTGAAGACTCTGAGCACGCATGCGCAAAAAGCGGTACGCGCAGAGGAGGGAGAGAGGGACAGAGTTGGCAGTTTGATTGACACATCACAGTCTAATTGACTTGACACAGGTGACTGACATTTTTCATTTTTCTGAAAAAGCATTAAATGAATGGGTTGCAATTGCGGTGTGAAGAGGATTTCAAGCAATTCAGTATAAAATGCTCCAGAAATAGATCTCCAACCCTACCTTTAACCCGTGACCATTTTCAGTATATCATCCCATCAATGCTAGACTAAAGGCATAAAAAAAACTACACTGCAAAACTCAGCAACTAAAGACAAATAATTGTGACATGCCAGTCTTTTTATTCCAAGATGCTTTCTGTTCTGAGTTGATTATCTTCCACTTTAACATATTGCACAAGATAAAGTAATATCTGTTAGCTGAGGGCTTCATCAGGCTGATTTCATATAGTGTGCATAAATATAAGAGGTTCTTTATATTAGGCTTATTTACTGTATGTGACTGTCAAAATAAAGTTACATCTCTGTTTCATTACAGCTTCTATCTTACTGGGGAATTAGAACAGGGATGCCATGAAAGAAAGTACTTGATGTTTTGAGACATGTGGTGCTGGTAAGCGGATATCCTGGTGAGAGAGCCAGACTAGTTTTTCCCTCCAGTTCCAGTCTTTATGCAAAGCTAAGCTAACTGTGGCTAATTGACTTAACTGGCACTAACTGGCAATTTTCCCAGCCTATTACTTTGATGTTTTATAGACACTCGTGTTTTTCTCCTAGTCAAAACGTCTCCTGTGGTGATGTTGACGCTTAAATATCATTATCATCAAAGGCCTTGAACCCTCAGAAGTGTTCTCCTTCATTCTGACTTTAAGACCTCTACTCAGTTTGAATAAGGTTGAGCTCTCATAGGAATCACATTAAGTCACCTGCTTGTATTAATAATAATGATAATCAAAATAAAGTTATTAATTGTCCTGCATGTCTTGAGAGAGAAGTCGGTCAGTCACAGCCACCAACAAGGTGTGTAAGCCAACATCAATAATGCATGACCTTTATATGAAAATGGCATTTTTGCACAACACATTTAATCAGTAGTGTTTAAATCTAACATTTCAGGGAAACAAGCCATCAGAGAAATTGATGCATAACATATCTAGTCCTTTGTTGCCAGTGTCTCAAAGTGAAGCGGCTTTTGTTTTTCCTGTTTAAGGGCTTTTATACGAGGCTGGTGTTCAGGTCATAGGTTCCCCAAGTGACTCATTAAGTGGTTAGATGATGGAAATTGCATTTTTTAGAGCACTATTAAAAACAGGCCATGAGGGCTACACGAATTGTTATCCCTGTAGGAAAGTTGCAAGCAGTTGTGTCATGCTGATCAAAATCTCTGAAGAGGTGTGCCAAAATGGGATTAAAAATGTCCCCATGCAGAGCAATGTAGGAAAATACATTTTCTCTCTCCGCCTCATTGACTCACACACGCGGCTATACACACACACACACACTCAAATGAGGCTGTACTGTCCTTAATGTCAGAGATGATGATGACGACAGTGATGTTGATGATTGCAGTCATGAACGGCTCTGGTAGTGATAACAGAATTGTTATCTTGGTCTACATTGCTTTTTCCATTTGCTGTTCAACAGGGGCGTTTAATGTTGAAATGTTCTGCTGTTATTGAATCATAGCTTTGACGTTATGATCCTGCAGATATTCTCACAGTCATAAATGAATCTACCGTATGTTTTACTGTTGCGTTGTATGTTTATTGTTTTGTATTGCATTGCCTACACCTTTTGCCTGTCCACTGTCCCTTATGCAGTTTTGTCTAAAAAATACAATAGAAAAAAAAATTCATCGCTAGATGAGTAGCACTGCATAAATGGTACTGGCCACTCCAGTGGAAGAATGATCCATCAATCCCTTTTCATTGATATTGTCTATTATCACAAAATAATGACAGCTAAGTGGGGAAAGAGTGAGTCATGTGTTACAGAATCATCTCTCTCTCTCTCTCTCTGTCTCTCTTTCTCTAGCTAGTTGCTGTCCTCTTTCTTCATCCAACTTCCCTTGAGCCGTCTGCCTCTTCCTGGCACAGACTTAAGCCTTTAGATACTGCATCACCCACTGTCAGTGGGTGGGGGGCTGAGATCAATCACTGGGCCTCTAATGCAGTGCTTTAGCATAGAAGGAGTGCTTTGAGGTTGATACAGTCCATAGGGAAATCATGTGATGCACTATTTATACAATAGGTACCTGTAGCTGCCATTCTTGGCCTTTTATTTTATGTAACATATCTCTTCTGATTTGGACAGTATAGTGTTATTTTTATCTGGTTTTATGTACTCAGCTCAGCTCAGAATAATAAAAGCTTACCTTTTCAATGACTTTATTATCATCTCATTGACCAGCGGTTCTAAAGTGGCAGGGGGGCACCTGTTTGAAAACGTAAGTCGATAGCTGTCTTGTGTTGATTCTAGAAATTTTGGCAACTCCTTTGGATTCACCACAGATGACATTTATCTTAGTTCTGACCTTTCTCAAGATGGCTGGTGAATCAGGTCATTACACCTCAAATCCCTGGCTTCTCCACACTGATAAATTACTCACACAAAATGAAATTGTCATCCTCCTCAACGCCCCGGCATTTCATAGGTATAAGACCATCAAAGGAAGTGAATGAGACATGCCACGCGCTGTTCCTCAGGGAGTTCCGCCTTAACAGTCATAAGGTGGTCTAACCAGGAAAAATGAATGGTGCTCTCTTGCTGCGAAAAGGACATCATCTGGCCTTTCAGACTGTTTTCATTCATGATTGAACTCAAAGATTTAGTATGTTCGGTGGCCACATTTTACATGTGCCAGATTCACATTACCTATAGGCCTGTCTGGCAGGATGAACTTCTTACCTGCCAATTAAACAGAGGGTTGGATTGAAGCCTAGTGTCTATTCTCTATAGATTTCCTGCTGCTCTGTGGGGCTCAGATTGATCACATCCAGCAGTTACTTGGAAACCAAAGCAGGAGCAGGGATGCTGACAGATCTGACAGATAGCATTTAAAAAACAAATGTGCACAAATACAAACAACCATGCATGCACACACACACGCAGATACTTACATATGACACAATCCCGTCAATGAAATATACAGTCTTTGCCTGTATTTACTCAGATTAGAAAGGTTATGTTTTTGGAAGCGAGAGAAACGTAAAGGTTGTGCATTGACGTCTTCCTCTGCTAATATAGCTACACTAATTAAACCTGTAGTTTTTACCCCCACCCTCTATCCAGCAAGTAATTTCTTCCTGCTGCCCCTCAGAGATTCCCCTCAAATGACAGCCCCAACCATCATCATGCTTTGCATGCATCCACAAATGACTGGTGTTTAGAGAAGATATGTCTTTAAGTGGCTAACATATGTGCACTGGTTCATTGACTGTGCATGTATAGGCTGCATGCATGTCTGCTGATAATCCCAGCTGTCTCACACAAGGTGAAAGGCAGGGCATCCACATAATTTTTAACCCGGGGCATCACAACCAGGAGCATCATCATTGAGTCGTTGTGTTTTAATTACCATGTTGGAATGATGTAGTTTTTCTTCCTTTCTAAAGCACATTTTTCTGAAATACACATGTAGCTTTTACAAAATATCAAGTACAGTCGCCTCAACATTTTTTACTGTGCAGAACATCAATTTTTTTTGCTGCAAAAGGACCATAACTCACTGAAAACGTTTAACTTCTGAGTGAAAACGACATCAATTCCTGGACCAGTTCATCAGATACCAAAATGAAATGTCAAGACTTTAAAATGTCTCATCCAACTTTCTACATCCACCGGTTTCTTGCTGTCACTGTTCAGTTTTTAACTGTATTCAAAGTAAACACTTTACACTCTTATCAATCTACTATGGAATTCAGATAGAATACACTGTCTGTGGTCTTCACACAAATTCATGCCAGTCACTGTAGAAATGTTCTATTTCAACAACATTTACCCAGTGGAGAAATGTCTTATTGCATGATGCAATGTTTATAGACTGAAGATGTTTGTTGCCACATTTGAAAAATAATGTATACACTGTTCTAACAACATGTATACTCATCTGAGAAATGTAAATACTATCCTGAGAAAATGATCTATTGACAGATTCACACGGTGTTTTGAGAATTGAGATCTTACTTGAACGACTGTGCAACTGAGGAAAGCTGCAGAGAAAATGAAGGCCGGGAATATGAAGGCTATTAGTGAATGATTTATGACTGCCTAGTAAGACAGCAGCAGAATAAACTGATAATTAGACCTCTTAATGCTAAATCAACATCTCTATCAAAACCCACCCATGATTCCCAAAACCCTGACATGATTATCACTGAGGGTTGCATCTAGGACAACTTAATAGTCCTCATTTTATGAGCGCTCAATTTAGCATTGGTGGCATTTAGCAAGGGTCGAAAATTCAGCATAGCATCATCAGCATGTTTGTCTGGTGATAGTATGAGCTCGCCTGCTCAGATCTGATGCGAAGCCAGCGCTCACCTGCACATACTTCATGTCTCCGGTTGGCTTTGCATACAGAGTGGTTATCTGGCAGAGTGGTTATTTGGCAGTGTGTTAGTCTAGACTTGTTTTT
>OMNW01008026.1:0-11872 GCA_900303245.1 Selene dorsalis
TCTCGGTCTTCCTTTTTCTTTACTCTTCCTCATCACCGCCACCAAGCTGGCAGCCATTTGTGTGTGTTGTATGCGTGTGAGTGCATGCATGTGCAGGAGTGTGCCAATAGAAGATGTCAGTAGTCCATAAACTATTTTTAATTGGTCTCAAGGAAAGAGAGAGAGAGACAGAAAGAGGGGGAGGGAGATAGAAAGTGGGGAATTGATGCAGCATCATAATGGGAAGGACTGTATCTGACAAAAAATGCTGGTTTGCTCTTGACTTTTTTGACCGCTACATCAAAGGCCTATTGGAAATCTTGGGATCTAGTTTTGTAATTCAACAGTAATACAGTATCCTTGAATGAAATAAGAATAGCTTTATGCTTTATGTGCGACCTTATTAAAGAGGAAATAAAAAGTGCCACATGCATATGTGCTGTAACAACCTCAGCTTAGTAATCATTAGTATTTGAAAAGCTTTTATTGCAAACTCCAATCCTTAGAAAAGAAGCAAACATATTCGATGTATAAAAAGCGAACTTCACAAGCAGTCACCAGGTAATGGGTATAAAATGTCGATCTACAGCACACTCAGTCACAACAAGGTCAGACACATCAGCCACTGTGACGATAAGTTGTACATACTTTAAAGAGCAATAAACCATACCAAGGGAGACAACTGTAAGGTCAAGTAGTCTATGGTCTTGGAGATTAATAATCAAGCTACAGAAAACACAGTTTTGCATTCAGGTAGCTGCTCTTCCTGATGTGTGTTGAATACCAACTGTATCACCTTAACTTAAAAAACATTTGGTTGATGTTGCCTGTGGGAGAGACCATCTATCTATGTTGTTCAGAAATGGTCTTGGTGGCACTCTGTCTTCTGAAAGCAGAGCACATCTGCACCACCACAACACAAATGTGACAGTAACAACAGCGACCACAGATAGAGAGATGAGCAGGTAGATTGGGAAATAATTTCCAGGTGACCACGTGAAATTTAAATAAGAGCTGAGGACAGAATGGAGTATGTAAGTAGTGCAGAGGGGATGCAGGAGAGAGGATATGATTTAAAGGATGTGAAATGTTTCCCAAGGAGATTAATTTTCAGCTTCAGTTGGGTTACTCTTTGGCCCTGGCTGAGGTGGGAAGGTCATTCCAATATTTTTCAGAGCCAGGAGGAAGGAGAGTTAAGGCTGGGATGAGTGATTACCAGGTCACATTATTAGGAGAGCCAAGCAGACAACATTAGCAGAGTTCAGGGCATTGACTGGCTGGTATGGAGAAGTTGGGCAGTTCATGACCTGGAGGGGTGGCAATGTGCAATCATTTGCAGTCTTGTACACCAGGTTTTGGATTTTAAAATGAGCCACCACGGGCAGTCAGTGGAGGGAGAGCAGGAGGAGTGTGACATGCAAGAATTCAGGAAGATAGAAGACAAGACGGCCTGCAGCAGTTTGGATGAGTTAAAGGAGTGTGGCGTGTGGTCAGAAGAAAGTTGCAGTGCCTCAGAAAGAAGTTTCAACAAGCTAAGCAGAGGAGCTGATAAAGAAGAGCCTGGTTCCCTCAGAGTTGCAGATAATCGTAAACAATCAGAAGAAGGCACATTATTGACCCCATGACACACCATGAAGTACAGCTGCCTCATTTGCATAATGAGTGCAGTCTTGGCCCTACATAGAACAGAAAAATGTGTTTAAAAGTCAAAAAGCCTGTGTGAAATGGAAACATTCATACATTACAAATGATGAAAGTGCTTTTCGCCATCAAAGATGAACAAATTATTACATCAAATTCGGCTGACACAAAGTGACCATTTGTTACTTAGTTTGAGTGATCTGGAGAGTTTCATTAAATATTCCAAGTAGACGCAATAATGAAGTTATTAATTTGTGTTCCCTTTCATTAAAAGCAGACCCCGAGAAAGGACAGAAACAACATGGAGCCTAAAAATAGTAAAAGCAAGAGTTAATTTGGAAGAGGTGCACTTAGGCCACTGTGATGAGAAGCTGGACATATACATAAACAATGTGAAGGAGAGGTCAGGGCGAGGTAGTCTTGTGATGCAGAAGATTAATAATCAGGATATAGAAAACACAATTTTGCCTTCAGTGATGTCTTTTCCTTTCACCTTAACTGTGGTCAATGGGAGAGGCCATCCAACAACTGTTTTTGGATGTGAACAGTGTGTTTCACAGATGGCTGGCACAAACAGTGCATCACACTGTAAAACGGTGACAGCAGCGAAACCCCTTTTTTAATTCATGTTGTCTTTATTTACTTAAGAGCTGACCTCAGGTGATGGAAAGTGGCAGTCTGGACAAGACACAAACTGAAGTGGCCACAGTTATAAAACGGACTGTGAACTCTGCCGTAGTTGACATGTGAAAACAGGCAACGGAAGTTTGCCGTCAAAGGGGGTATCTCAGCTGACGTGTAACCTCTGTTATGCAAGTCAGACTGACTGAAGAGAGAGTAAAATTAAACTAAGTGAGACAGACTGTGAGAGAGGACATATTGCCTCGTTCATCCATCCCATTTCCTCTTTCGATACTTTCCTGTCTTCGTCTATCTGTCTCGCCTTCTCCCCACTCTCTCTCTGTCCTGTCCTGACTCCCAAGTTTTTTTTGTTTTTTTTTTTAGCCTGTATGGTCTGAGCTAAAGTGGAACAGTCAAAAGCAAAGCTCCAGTGTCATCCTGAATCTGTGTCTTTCATGAAGCTTCCCCCTGTTGCTCTCCCTGTCTTGCTTTTTGGTGTTCTCCCCTAATTAATGTCCTAAACAGTGGGGGAGGAGGCAGACACTGTGGAGAAACAGACTGTGTTTTTGTGGATTTGTGCACATATGTGTGAGTTATCTTAGCATGCAGCCCAACTGTCAGCGTGAGTGCGGCTGCCTCTCAATTAGAGCTAACTTTGTTGGGAAATACATACACAGTCACACTCATACGCACACTGTGAATTACTTGTTTTCACTGTATGAGGGAAAAAAACTGCACAGATACACAAACACACAAACAGAGTCAGGGCCATAGGCCATAATCAGCACTTTCATCTCTCCATCTGCTGCTCCAAACATTTCTCGCTTGCTTTCTCTTGTTGTTTTTTTCCTCTTTCACACTTGGCACCTCTTTTTTTTACCCCCACTGTCTCCTGCTGCGCATCTAGCTGTCTGTATGCTTGAGTATGACTGTGTGTCTAAGGAGGGGTGGGGGGTGGTGGGTTGTTCTTTTCGCTGCCTTGTTAGAGAGTCATACAGAAAAAAAACACCAATTGTTTCTCTGCTTCCCTCCTGCCTACTTTTGTAGCTCATCCCTCCATCCCTCAGTTCTCTCCATTCCCCACTTCTCTTTACTTACTGCTGAGCTTTCTCAATGTGAGTTGTGTTCACGTTCAGCACTCCCCTCTCCCTTTTCTCTCTTCCGCTATGTGTCGCTCCCTCTGTCATTATCTCTGTTTCTGCTGTGCAATACTGCTGGGAAGCCAGCGTTATCATCATTTCCCTGCTCTCTTCTTCTCTTTTCCTCCCTCTCTTCCTCTCTTTATGACTCCCTCTAATCCATTATCCCTCTCTAACGACTCTGTTGTGCTGCTGTGAAGTGGACCCAACTTTGGGACGCCCATCCCTCCTGACTGTGCCCCTCTATCTCTCTATCTGTCCTCCCTCTTCTTTTGCTCCCTCTCACTGTCTCGTTCTGGCTACAGAGATGTACCACTGTGAAAAGAGACCCTCTCTCAGCAGTTCCATTAAATGCATGTCTTTCTCCTGTGCTTTCCTCGTCTCTCTGCTCTCTTACTTTAGCCACAGTTGCTTCTTTTCCTTCCCAGTTTTTCTCTCCATTCCTAGAGATCTCTTTTGACCTTCCTCTGAGTGTTGATCACAAATGAGGCGGTACAGTTGTTACAAGTTCTGACTCAATCTGTTCGACTGCTTTCATCCCTTCTGCCTTCCATAACCTGATCTTTTTTTCTGTGGTGGAAGACTGAACTACTAAGTACGTCAACTTGAGTATTATACTTCTGTGTGGTTTTATGCTATTACACTCTGTAAAAGCCATATAGCCAGTTGGGGGCAGTAAATAAAGCTAAACTCATATCACTTTGGTTTTTCATACATCCAGCGTTGAGGGAGTATTATTTTGTCTCCACCAACTCCCGAGGGAAATATCCTTTTTGGAAGTTTTGCATAGAGCAGATAACATATATTGGGTTTTTATAGCTTTATTGCTTCCTTTTGTGGCCCAAAACAATGAGTGTGTGGCGAGAGTTAACATTTAATGGTCAAGTATAGCAGGCTGGAAAATCACAGCTAACAGAAAAAAGAGGCCGTAAAACTCTGTAGAACTGAGTGTGGTGGCTGTTGTTTCATATCAGCATTACAGCTCCTCCAAGTGAAATATATGAATACTGACTCAAGTCCAGGTGCAGTAATTGTTCACACAAAATATGATCAGAAACTACAGGATCTAGGCATATGTTACAGAAATGTTGGCTCTTGAGGGCATCAGCATTGCCTTCACACATTTCTAGTCTGCCAAAATAGTAACAAACATGGTATTTTACAGATTCAAAGTGATGTTCAACAGTTTAGTCCTTGTAGTAAGATTCATAATTAGCAGTTGGAAACTAGAAATGTGCCTCCTTTCTGCGTTTTGATTGTCATCCCAGGGCATCAGTATTGGCCTCCAACTTTAATTACTTTGCCTCTCTCCCGCTGGTGGAGACGGGAGCTTGCTGCCACCAGCTCAAATGTCTCTTTCATATTACCCAGCATGCTTGTGTTATACATGTCTGGTTGTAATGCATGTGTTGACTCTTTCATGCGGTTCGCAGTCGCTGACTCCCTCTGACTTCCACCTCCCCTCACTTAAAGTGTTTAATCATGCTAAGTTAAGTTGCTTGAAATAATGTCCCCCGCTGTTCTGGTACAGTAAATGTCACATTTAGCTGTAGACCGCAAAGAACGAAGCAGGGACAAATAGACACAGTAAACATTTACATAGTAAAATAATCTTTAAATAAGAACACACCACCTGTATTTCACTATGCACATTGCAGTAGTGTTGACTGAATATTTTTATCCCCCATAAAATATATATATCCATCAAAGCCGCTCTGACTGGCCCTGGCCTACCCACATTCTTTCTCTAGAGAGTGAGAGAACCTGCAGCCAGCAGGCAGAATAATGAGGAGGGGTGTTTAATTGTAATACAAGTGAGAGTGTTTTGGGCTATCTGGTGTTAACTGCCTCAGATAAACAGAGGAGGTGAGTTCCTTCTGTTTCCCAGTGAGTGTGTTGTAAAGGTCAGGGCTTGAATGCAGCTGGAATAAACTGGTTCCTTTTGTTCATCAGCAAAAGGCACAGCAACAAATGATGTCCTGATGTCCCAGATAACTCTCAGTGCGCCCAGATATTTGCAAGATTTGTGTGATCATTTAGGTTAACAAGAGGACTCCCACTCCACCCCCTCAACCCCACCCCAGTAAAACTCCAAAACACCTCAGCCTGATAGGGAAGCGAAGGAATAGAAGATTGAAGGAGAGATAAAAACAGTGGGAGAGCTGAGTGCTCCGTACCTTGTTAGACACCTTGTTAGTGTTCAGTCAGTCATTATAGTGCCTGCTGAGCTAGGGTTATATAATAATAGACAACGCTGGATAGGATAGCTTAAGTTTTCTTAGTGACCAAAGGAGCATGAGCTGGTGTTATGACTGGTAATAAATACAAGGGATAGAGAGGATGAGGGAAGGAAGTGAAAACAGAGTACTGGAGACAATAACACCTCATTATGTGGGTCTTGCTGTGCACAGATAGGGCATACTCATAGTTTGCCTGCTTTATCAGCCTTTTAGGATTTTCATAGTCATCATATATGCTCCTGTCTTGATTGAGATCAAGTTCATATGTGTGAGTGGCAGTGCAAAGCACCGTCTTTAGAATGATGTAAAAAAATGTGCGTTGTCTGCTTTCATGAATTACAAACATCACCTGTTCAGTGCCAGTGTTGTAATATTAACAGAAATTACATGTTGAAACATGTATTTATTGCATACATATGCTAGTCTCAGCTAGTTTGTCATTGTTTCTTTGCACAGTTGGACATCTGGTTCTTGTGTTGGCGACATCACTCCTGTCATACTGTATTTTTCTTAGAGTTGAGAAAAACACTAAAGGCATCTGTAGCTTTTTTTTTTGGCTGCTGGGATTTTTCTTGTACAGCTAATTTCTGTCGCAGACTGCTTTTCACCCTGCCTTCAACTGTGGCTGCTCAGAACAAATCTAAACTTATTTGATTTCCGGCAAGGTCACATCGTTTTCGATCCAACTGGGCCCTCAGGCTGGGGATGATAATTAAAATTGTTGTGTTGGGGATAATTTAAATGTCTCCTTTCTGATTAAGCATTGAGTATGTGAGCATGTAAAATTACGTTATTTCCTTACCTCACTTGTAGCAACAGTCTGTACACAGCAAATCTATGCATGGTTGAGTATCATGCCCCTTTTCCACTACACAGTTACAGCTCTACTTGCCTCGACTCGACTCGGTTTTTGTCCTTTTCCATTAGAGCTGAGTATTTGAGTACTGAGTACTCAGATTACCTCCTCAATGTGGGCGGGGTCGTCATAGCATGGCTGCTACGGTCGCTCCGTCTCGCTCTCTTTTTTTCAATCCTCCCGTCAGCTCCAAACCCACTCATCTGCACCTCAATTACAGACCACAGGTTTTCCACACAGCAGCTATTTAACTCACGTGAAAGAATAACAACAGTCTCAGTACAGATCAGTGGGCGTGTTTTTAAAATTAGCGGGTTTGATTCTTGTGTTGGACTTCGCGCTTGCGACTCTTCCAGTGAAGGCACTGTGGCCAATCAGTCGAGGCAGTTGGTCGACGTCACATTTTAGTATTGCCTTGGCTCTCTTGAAACTTTGGCTGAGGCGTTACGAGAAGGTACCAGGTACCAGGTACTAGGTGCAAGTGGAAAAGCAAAATAACCTTGTGGAGACGTGGGCGAGTCGAGCCGAGTCGCTTTAGTGATAAAAGGCCATAAGTGGTAAAATGCCCTTTCCCAGAACTAAAATCTCCTCCATAGCCTATAATTGAAATAAGCATTTTATGATCAACCACCTGATGTTGTTAAAGAAAGGTAAAACTGTGTTCAGCTAAAACTCTGGCTACTGGTATACATAGTTTATAATCAGTGTGAATCCTCTCTATTTGGGGAACCACAAAGGCCCTCAATGTCATACAGACAAGGTCATAAGCTTTTAAGTTTTAGATTTTTACTCATTTACTTCTAATTATGATGGCTGAAATCTCTTTTAAATTAAAATAAAATTCAAATTTCAATCAGTTTACAAAAGGTTACTGTTCCGAAACCATGAGTAGATTTTTTTAATGGCTTACAAATAGCTCCTTCAAACTAATAAACAACAACATTTTTCATAATATGTTGTTGTCTGCTCCGTTTGCTGCAGTGACTAACTGAATTATGAGTATTGTGTGTGTGACTCTCATGTGCAGTGCATGCGTGCAAGTGAGTGTGTGTACTCTCATCAGCAATATGTTTCCTCTATCTGTGCAGACAATTCAATTTTTATTGTCAGAACATCATTTCTGTTACATCCTGTTGACGAGAGGCAGGAGAGAAAGTGTAGTAGGTAGGAGGAAGGGTTGAGAAGGGAGTGTGAGGGCATGCCAAATTGCACGTTATTTGTCTCTAGAGGAAGAAGAAAAAGGAACTTGGAAGAAAGTGTTTGGATGTGAACAGATTTTGTTGTGCTTTGTTTGGTTTTGTTCTACAACAAGAGAAAGAAAGAGCATCACAGTGCTTGTGCTACATTCTTTTTCAATTTACCTCTCCATTCTCCAGAGATGTAGGCCACTTCACTTTTAATCAAATGTGGCAAAATTGAATTTTTCACTCAAACTTAAAAGAAAAAAAACGAAACAAGACTGACTTTTAGTGAATAAGAGCATTAATTGCTTACCAAACCTATTACGTGTAATAACGGCTGTGAAACAGAAGCAAAATGGCGGGAGGAGGTTTAGGTAAAGGTAAAAGAGGTAAGAAGTGAAATAGCTAGCACAAAAGACAATGAGGAGAGATGAGGACAGATTGATGTGCTGTGTGTGGTGTAATGTGTATAGTAGATAGGCAAATGCCTTTTGTCCAATGATTATGATCACTTGCACAATATGGCGTTACACATGTGGCATCTTGACAATCGTATGCTTGGACCCACCTACACACAAACAGTAGCTGTACCAAATGCACTTAATTTGAGAAGAGTTCATCATCTGGTCTGGTGGTAAAAATATAAACAGTCACGCTGCCCTTGAGAATGAGGGGAAGAAGAGAAAGCCGAGATGTTGGAGAGGAGTCTGTGGGGTGCAGGGTATGTGGGTTGAAAGCTGTGAAATATTGAGAAAGACATTGTTAAATTGAATATGAGTGACTCAAACACAATCACTATCAAGTGGAAGGGCTTAGAAATACAAGCATACCCACAGACTTTAGTATGCTCACATAGCAAGACATACATACAAATTGCCCTAGTCAAGTGAAAATTGCTGAGAGAGCCATCTGTCAGAAGTTGCACTGAGAAGGCAGCATGGTCCTATTGATTTGATAGAACACGACACAGTCTGCATACAGTCCCTTATAATGAGACCACAGCACTGGAGCTGCTAGCTGAGTTTACTGTGCATGTGTGTGTGGTGGATACCCGTACATGTGAGAAATAAACAGTGATTAGAGCCATGGATCTAATCTGACTGGCTTTATATTTTATCTGATTTTCTGAAGGCACATATGTGAGAGTCGAAGCTACTGTAGGCCTCACAAAAACCGGTCTAATTGTTGTGGGTGTCTGACTTTTTTGTTCATTCTCTCTTCAAGATGTGTAATGAGATAAACCTTGGTTTGGGGGAAGGAAGTATATTCATGAACAATGCTTCACAGAATGGGCAGTAAGTTTCTTGTTCCTAATGTTTCCCATTCTTCCATAAAGATTATCCCAATGGGATATTAAGAAATAGCTTCATTCATCACCACTTTTTAAACAACCCACAGATTATGGAGTTATGGATTAGCTGTATACCGGCGTGTCTTTGCCACAAGAAAAAACCCTTGTTTTTGCCCTTTGGAAATATGTGTACAGTACACATACATAAAAAGTGCCACATGCACCACGAACACTAAATCCATTCACGAGCACACAGCCTTGACTTTCCGTTGGCTGTTGTAAGCCTTGTATTATACACAGATTGTATTGATCCATATATAGGAGGCGAGCAGAGAAACACAGCCTGTAAATAAGCTCAGAGAAATTTCTGCTGACGCCATCATTTTTATGTGCCTTTCAACTGTGGAAAGGAGGTAAAAGTGCTGATGAGGCTTGAAGAAAGGAGGAAAGAAGAGAAGAAAAGAGAGTTTCTGTAATAAGTCCAATGTCAACCATTTTCTGCATATGATACACACGCACGCACACACAGTGTAAAAGACCTGGGCTTTATCGCTGGTCTCCACACTTGGCCTGGTGCAGACCAGACCTTCACTGGCTTCTCTACCTTATTTCATTCCAAGGAATATAAAAAGAGTGCTCCAAGGCCAAAAAGCAGTCAGATTTAATGAATGTTTACAAGCGATGATGCAGCAAGTTGGTCAGAGTGTCTCTGAAGGGCAGACACACAAAATCGTGTGTGTGTGTGTGAGAGAGAGAGAGAGAGTCTGTTTAAGTTTAGGGATAGTTTTGCCAGATGATATATTTAGCTGTGTGTGTGTCTGAAAAATGAACAAAACTGTAGAAAATACTTTGCACATGAGGCATTTTAGAAGTCACTGTAATGTCCTGCATGTTGAATTTACAAAAAGCAAAATCAAACAGACTTGGCGTATGTTGTGTCACAACTCTGACTGCACAGAGGCTCCAACCAGCATATTTCACATTTGGAGAGTGAAAGTTCAAAACAATCTAACATCTAATCTGTGCATTTGTGCCTTTTCCACTCTATCCATTTCCCAAAAATAAAATCGTTACACACAACAAAAGCCAACAAGAGAAGGAGAGAGAAAGAAAGCAACAAAGAGTGAGCGTGAAGAATACCCAAAGAAAACTGCCCGAGAAATTAATCTACAAAGTTGCCTCTTCCAATTAATTGAAATTCTCAGTGAAGAGCCATCAAAACACTCTCTGCTCTGCTTTTTGTCCAGATGTTTAACAGGACCCGTATTATCTTCCATAGGGATGACAAGGATGAAATGAAATGATGCCAAGTTTTATCTGTATCCCCTGACCATACACATGAACATACACGCACACGCATGCAGTACGTATGCCTAAGCGCACATCCCTCTTGCTCACATGCAGATATCTGCACAGTGAGCACGCTCCAAAGCGCAGCTAAGTGGGGGAATAATTTGCATTTCAATCTTTTATAATTTGCTCCCTTTTTGTGAAATTGAGCCGACTTCCACGAGCTAACCGCTGTGAGTACAGAACCCCATTTCAGCGTCTCCCCTCAGGGTGGTTCTGTACAATTTTGAATATCTTTTTTTTCCCCCAGTTGAAGTCATATTAAAAACTCATTCTTATTACACACATTGAACTCTTGTGGGTTTTTAACTTAAGTCATTTTCTGAACATGTCGACTCTGCGAAGATAGAGTTAAAGACATATTACAATCAAAATTTCTGAGCAGATTTTGTTCTCTGGTCTCTCTGAGGTGTCATGTGGCAGTGAGTTGATTTCCAAACAGAGGGTAGACAGATAATCCTTGAATAGAATACAGCACATGGTTCATCTTTTAACTGAAACATCTTTCTGCTTGATGGTGTTGGGGTTTGCTTCAAAGTACCGTCAAGTGTCCTTTAAAATGCTCTTTTGTGGGTAAGGCAACATGTTGCCCAGAAAAATAGCAGGAAAAAAAGTTTGTAAAACAACATGTTCAGTTTGGTTTAATCTCTTTGGTTGAAAAGAGACAGTTTTACATCAAATGTATTTGATATGATCAAAGTGAATTTTTGTACCAACCCAGAAAATTTACTGATATATGTTCTGTAGTGAATTAATCAACATTTCAATTTTATTTTTGTTCAAATTGAATTGATCTAAAAAGCCACAATTGGGTATAATTGTAACTTTTTTAACTTTTGCAATTACTGTTATCTCTTCTCACACACAGTTTGGTTAGAAGTAGTCAGTCTGTGTCAGCTTTTGTTGCCTAGTTTAGTTATAATTTTGATTTCAATTCATTTGAACTTTTTTTTATTATTATTATTTTGTAGATACTCTCAATTTTTGGCTTGTCTAAAAAGTCACTTTATTCTTTATTCAACTTTTAAGAATGCAGTTGTATGTAAGAGTAGGCAGAGACATTAAGATTTATATATTTGTTTATTTTAAATGTGTTGGGTTTTTTGTTTTGGTTTTGGGCCATTACTTTCTCAGAATAGGAGCAAGGGAGCAGATGACCAATAGAGTTGTAACATCTGTGTCCTGCAGAAACTGGGCAACATGTTTACCCAACAAAACAATTGTATAACACAGAATTTATACACATGCAGGACTTATGAAATCCATTCAGACGTTTTCTGGTTTGGTTTCCTGTTGTTGGTTGTCTCGTACTTGATACGCAGAAATACTGAAAACATAACCTAATGAAGTTATTAACCACCAGTAGTAGACACATGCTTTGTACAGTCATTTTACCCTCATGCTGTTGAACTTTTTTCCACTCTTCTTTCTCATTTAATTTAATTGCAAACAGTGTTTTACTGTCCCCCTGAAACCATCTTACACAGTGTGTGTGTGTGTGTGTGCGTGTGTGTGTGTGTGTGTGTGTGTGTGTGTGTGTGTGTGTGTGTGTGTGAGTGTGTGTGTGTGTGTGT
>OMNW01008027.1:0-19185 GCA_900303245.1 Selene dorsalis
CCTGCACCACTGCCTGTCCATCTACGATTACTGTCTAATCGAATTCAGCCTCATGTCTGGCTGCTCCCGTGGGTCTGCTCTGGCGGTCGACTCCTGTGATAAAACATAAAAACAAGACATCGCCATTTCATTCTGGAGCGAGTCAAAGGGGACATCAAAGACCTGCGTCTCCTCTCCTTAGCTATCACCCCCTCTACCTGTCTTCCCATGCTTCTGTTTATTTACTTCTTTCGCATTCTCCCCTCTGTCTGTCTCCGCCCTCCCTCTTTTCTCGCTCCATCTCTCAGCATGTTGATGATGATAGTCGGGCTCGGAGTAGTTGGTTGTGTCATCAGGAGTCAGGCGGCATCCTGCAGAGGTTACATGGCTCATTCTTTATTCTCCATGTCAACTGCCCGTAAATGTTTATGGCTTTGTTGTAAGACCTCGGCTATTCAAATTATCTTGTCACAATGCATCCCTGAGCAAGAATAAAGCTCTCCTTTATGGGAAACTGTAAACAGTCGCTGTGTGCTTCATGGGGAACAATACCCATTTATAAGAGTCCAGTAGAGGCCATGTCCAAAGGGGACAGTAAACTTTTTCTTTCTGTATTTCTCTGCCCTCCCCTCAAGCTTTTCCTTTTCCTCTCTCTTGTCTTTCTTCCCTCCTCTGGTTTTTCTTGCCTTTTTCAACCCTCCTTTCCCAGGGCTTGGCTGAGATCAGGCCAGGTTTTAATGAGAGCTGCAGCCTCTGTCTGAGCCCTCCTCTCTATGCAGCTCCATGAGCCTCGTAATCCGCCATCGATCCTTCCATGAGTTGTTGCTGTCAGCTTTCTGAAATAACAGAAAGAAAAACAAAGCGCCATTCCAATTAGTCCAGGTTATAATTGGGTATTATTACAGTGCCGGAGCAGGGCTTGGTGGAGCATGACGCATGTCATCGTTCCTCTCATAGCAAAGCCCCACCGAGAGGTCGAGAGTGACACGGTGTCCTTCTTGCCAGCCCACATTCTGCTGTCCTTGCCAGCTTATATCCACCAGCAGAAAGCTCTCAGTGCCACAGCTCGCAACACAGAGCCAAGTAAGCACTCCATTTTTAATGTGACTGTAATCCTCATTACACATGGACGGCCATTTGGTAAAACCTGGGCAGCTCACTGTATATATACACATACATATATATATATATATATATATATATATTTATATAGGTATGCACCTACAGAAATGGACTTTGCTCCACAAAATGTCTGCTGACTTGCTTGAAACGCTCAAGGACAGGCGAGGGAGATAACCTTTGTGAGGAGCAGCAGTGTTACAATATGCCTTTCAAAGCTTTTGTTCCATCAGTCTGTCTCACCTTTGAGTAATTCACTAGACAACTTTTGAATCTTTGCTCTGCCTTCATGGTGCTGAGGTTGTACAATGGAATGAATTTGAATAACAAAGAGAATCGTTTAAGGAATGAACCACTTACTCATTCTCTCTGGATAATAGCCACACAGCCTGATACGGCAACTATCATTCCTTTATTATTCTTTTTATTTTCTACTATAAATGTTCTTAAATTTAAGTTTTTAGAGCGTCTCACGCACAAAAAAGATGTTAGGCTGCTATCTAAACACTTCAAAAGCTATTGTTTATTATCGAAAACTATCAATAGAAAAAAGCTACTTTGGACAATTTAGACAAACAGTTCCAGCAGTAAATTAGATTTGAAAATAAAAATGAGTTTGTACTTTTTTGTTGCATGATTTCTATCTCTGATTCCAAAAAAATAATCTTCGGAATATTTGAAATACTGGGCGAAGGCAGGAAAAACAAATGTAAGACGTCCAGGACTCAAAGCCAATGAAAATAAGTAACATTTGGTACAAAAACTCACAAGTGTTAGTGAGGCTTAAATGAGTCTTCACACTCCTCCTCCCTGAAGTGTATTCAGAGAATTGAATTACACCCCTCTAGAGAGAGACAGAGGAGAGAGAACAGGGTGAAAAAAAAAAACAGAGACGGAGAAAACCAAGACTGAGAGAAAAATGGAGTTTGCTTTGCTTTGTGTGGCTAGCAGTGTGGAAATACAGTTTTTTTTCCTGGCACTGCAAAGAGCAAACATCAAGACTATCAACTCAGATGGGGCAGAGACTGACACCTGAGCGGGAGTTACTGTACCGAAAGTTGCCATGGCAACAACTAAACCAAGTGATGATGTGAGGTAGCCTGATTGTCACAAACACGGTCACCGGGACCTGGCTGTCAAGCTGCTTGGGGAAAAGCACTCAGAGCTCTTACAGGCCTATTCTTTTTCCTGGGTTTACTGTACTCTTATCCGTCCAACTGCCAAAACTAGGCTTCATGAAGGACGGGCAAGTGCGCTGTACTTTTATGCCCTCTTTGAAGGGACCTGTGTAAATCTGTGTGGGCTGTTTGAAGTGGCTCTGATTTTGTGGCGTATAGCCTTTGATGTCAGAGAAAGCAAAAAGCAAGTACACTGTGGATGTACCATTAAAAATTGTTTCTCTGACTTTTATGTGCTGATTAAGTATTCTGTGTGAAACGCCTTTCTGTGTTCTTGTTGGTAGATACGCAGCCGCAGACCATGAAGGTGTTTAATAAAAAAAGGGCAGAGCGACTGATGATCTCTGCCTCTGCTGTCCCGGGGGAGGCGGGCGATGGGCAGCGGCCACCTGCCACTGGGAGCACTGCACTTTACTGGTGCCATGAAAAGACAGAGGCAGCTCTCCACAGGCCAATCAAACTATACCAACAGCTGGCTGGCTGCCCTCCTCAGCGTTGCTCTCTCTCAATCTCCCTCTCTGCCTCTCTCTGCTCCAATCTGTCCCCCATCTCTGTGCATCTTTCACTAAAACACACAACCCCCCTCCTACCCCCACCACACGCTCGGGCCCTTCCACCACACCCGGCTGTACGATGGCACTATACCCAGAGCTTGTCCGTCCCTTTACTCCCTCACCGGTGACAAATATTTACTGCGCTGGCCTGATTTATCCTGGGTTAATTAGTGAAAGTTAAATAGCTATCACAGACATGATTCTAAAAAACACAAACAGACCTGCGAGCGTGCGGGCACACACACAGACACGTGCTGACAACTGGCTGTCTCGCACGAGCTCAACGCGAGCTCCTGACTTGCCCTCTAGCCCCAGAGGCATAATGTGGTTTATTATAGACATGTGAAGACTTAATTAGATGTGTATAATGCATGCTGTCCAGGGACTGCTTGCTGTACTGCTGTATAAAACCAAGCCGTGTATATAACTGGCTGTGTGTTAACAGCCTGCATTAGTAAATCTCTTTGTGTTATGTTAGCGACGAGAGGCAGCTCGGTGGTAAAGCACTGCTTGCTTCTCATTATGACAGATATACGTTGCTTTGCTGGCCAGGAGAGGGAAAGTAGGGGGAGACAATTTCGCACACATCTCTCTGAGCTTTTTTGAATAATTGGCTCAGTATACGGAAAGGAAAACGGAACAGTGTGAGAAGTTATAAGTAATGAGCATCATCATTAAACAAATACAGCTTGACACACCTTTTGGCTCCGTATTTGACAACTCCGGTAGTGACAGCTGGCGCATCTGAATATGTGTGGAAACTTTTTTTTTTTTTTTTTCCTTCAAACTCAACTTCTAAGTCTCCAGAGAGTTTCTACATCTCCGGCAAATCATTCAGCTAGGCTCGTCTCCCTGCCCCGGAGAAAGCCGTAAAGATTAGCAGTTAGATTACAATCTTTACGACAAACAGTCTCTCTAAGAGTGGGAGGGTGAAAGAGCAGGCCAAAGCTGTGCCGATGAGAGAGATTAGCTGGGGCAGAAACAAGGTGGACAATGCAAAGAAAGATGCCAGACACACAAAAGGAAGAGGTTTTTTTTTCAAAAAAAAGGAGGATGCTGCTGACTTGAGAAAATATTTATGACTTGCAGTGGGCATAAAACCTGAGTTAGAGCTTCAGTAAACCAAACGCAAACAAAAAGAGGGAGGATCAATAAATCCATACAGGTTCACAGTAACATCACATACGCTGACATTTGTCACATGCATTATTGGCCAGTTGGACAGGACCGTGACCCTGTGTGACTTTGCTGACACTGTGCTCATCTCCGTCTTCAGGAATGTGCACAACCCACACAAAGTGCAGCGGCTGTGATAGAGAGCAGAGTTTTCCATCAGACATATTATAAAAAGTCACTAATCCTTTTTAAAGGATACGGGTGGTGTTCCTCCATGGCTTTTATAGAGTGTCAACAAATCCCATGAAAAGACAAGAACAAACACTGTGCCACTCTGTCTCTCAGCACATTCAGAGGTCCCTATACACTCCGTGGCTGCCTCAAACCTATTCCTTCCCACTGAAGACACGAATCAATAAAACCAAGTCACAAATGACCAGTTTCTTTTTTTTTTTAAAGGTGCAGTAATTTCCCAAAACAGTTGCTCACAGTTGTTCGTAGTGCACATCGTTCAAACAGGTGTCAATTGTGCATTTCTAAGGGACAATTTTCAGCTGCAGGTCAATAAGCAAACCTGCACTGAATATTTACAGCGTATTGACTGTGCATGTGGATTGATTCAAAACAAACTGCAGTGCCCTTGTTCATCATAAGGAAGCAACACGTCTTCATTAATGTGTATTTAAGGTGTTGTGGATGGAACAATGGGGGCACAGAAATAAGCTATAGCAGACTCTGACTACGCTGCCAATACCTGTTAATAGGATCAGTTCAGAGAAATGTACAGTATCACCACCTTCATCCTTTCTTGTTCCCTCTGTTTCATCAGCCAATCTGAAACAAGAGGCATCTCTGTGAATCAAGACTCTGTTTCCTTACCAGTTAAAACTATGTGCTTTTGATTGCAGTAAGTGAAGAGTACAGTAGCTCTCTTTTGAAATAATGCCAACATCACTGTTTGTTTATAGGTTATATACTGTTCATTTCCAGCAGGAAGTCTCTGTTGCCTGTTGATGTTGCTAATCTTATCTAAGCTTTAATGTAGTTTTGTGTAGTGTGTGTGTGTGTGCGTGTGAGTGTGTGTGTGTGTAAAGACTATTGGATTCTCTTTTTTTATTTTAAAACTTTATTAAAGAAAATGCAGCACAACAATGTACAATACAAAAAAATTGAGGCTTTTTCAGTTTTTTCTCTATTTTTCTAACCCAACCCAGGAGCCCTAAACCACAGAACCGTTCAACAAAGGACAACCTAGTTGTTGATATGAGGAAGGATAGTCCTAAGGTTGTATAAATGACAACTGCTATGAAATGGTATAGTAAATAGTAAATAGTAAATTGTTGTTAAAAGAGGAGGGGAAAAAAAGAAAGAAAATACGGGTACATACACACAGGCATAGATAAACATAAAAATAAATGTTGAACAAAAGAAATATAGGATAGTAATAGAATAAATAAGTAGATAAATAAATTAAAGAAAAAGACCGTAAAATTACAGAAAGAGACATTAATTATTATCAATGTCAGGACTACAGCCACACCACGTCTGTAGCACCCACATCCATGTATCACTGTGTTATTCTTAGAGTTTCTTTTTGGAATCGGTGCAGCTCGCCTGTGTCTTTGTCTTCTTCATCTTGTTCTTCTTCTTCGTGTTCTTCTTCCTCTTCTCCACAATTTTCGCTCCTTGTCTTCTACATCAGTTTTTGTCACATCAGTTGTTGTAAACACTGCTCTGTGAGCCACTCGTGCTTGTGTTAGGATGGTTGGAAGAGTTTGGCATTGTCTCTAAGGAATGAGGACAATCTGTTAACTTAGCATGAACAATCGCCAAAGTATTTTGACTGAAAGTGATTTTTGTATTTAGAGTGAAATGATTTGTTGCCTTTTTTTTTTCTTTTAAGAAAACTTTTTTAGACGTGCTGTGTATTTCGAAAGACTTATGAAAATGAATGTTACAATGCAGCAAAACTTGGAGTTAACTAAAATACAGAGAACCACCCTTTTGTTTTTCAATTTCGCCGTATATTTCAAATCCAACAGAATTCACATCCACCTTCGGTAATCGCAAAACTAATTTTGTGGAAAATTTGAACACTATTCACTAAACAAAGTACTTAATTAGGTAAAGCTGAACACAGTTGTGGAGTTGGAGCAAACAAATCCCAACAGACTGCGTGACTCGCTACAACAAATTACCATTTAATTTGTTGTCATTTTGTGATTAAATTTCAGGCGGTGAACAGCTCTAGACTTGTCCGACTGTATGTTCTTCTCTCAGATGTGTTTATTTACAGGTTCTATCATGAAAACAGTAGTGGCTAAATGAGACAAACATGAACTCTGTGAGCACAAACAGATGAACTGTGATCATTACAGGTGTGTGTCTATGATTACGTGTGTGTGTGTGCATACGCATGTGTGTGTGTGTGTGTGTGTGTATGTGTGTGTGTGTGTGCACTGTATTTGTTTGAGCGTGGCCTGGATGTGACTGTTGGCTGTTTTTGTGTGTGAGTGTGAGAAAGCGAGTGCTGCACCCATTCATTACCCTGTAAATACAGCCTGAGCCAGAGCCATTATTTAGTTGTGGGATAAAACAGTGAGAGCAGCTGGTGAATGTAGGGATTTATTGAACACTAGAGTGAGCTGACAGTAAGTTAGTGTCCTCATTTCAATATATGATCATAACAACACCAGCTGAAGCAACTGTGTGATTTTCTCAATAGATATAATGATGGATAAAATAAGCATATTTAACATGTTACCAAACATCCACATGTTAAGAAAGCCTCAGTTTTGCTACTGGGCTGCAACCACTCACTTATTATCCTACTGATTCATTATCACCCTGTGTCTTCCTGGCCAGCCTGCGCCTAAACAGAGAGTAGTTCATGAAGTCCAGTCTCATTACTGGCCCTTTGAGTGTACCACTACATTTGCCTCTGTGATACCAAAGGTTTACTGAATCCCTTTGGATTTGGATCTGGTTCTGAAAAAAAAATTGATGCTAAGCTCCCTTACATTATGATCATTAAAATCTTTCATTTATTGCTTTCCTCCCAAAAGATAATTATATTTGGTATATCCAGGATGATTTTTACAGATAGCAGTCAGGCAGTCTTTGTCCTCGGTTCGTGGCGAAACCTCTGCATTATGCTTTTGGAAATATTCCTCTCTTTGAACTTGGTTCTGACAGAAGCAGTGTAACATGTTCACTGTTAAAACTGCATGGAAACTGGACCTATTCATTTCTTACCTTACTTTACACATATATTCAAAGTAAAAAAAAACTATCTTTGATAAATCCAAAATGCCTGACTCTTTCTACCTCTCTCTCTTTGTGGTACTAAGAACCAAAAACCATCACAATGTAGTTTTACATCTCCTCTCTCAGTCTTCTGTCTGGAGCTCAAGTAATAACAGCTCTGTGAGACAGTCAAAGGAGAAGCTCTGACAGGCTGCTTCTCGGACTGACTGGCTCTTTTTGGTAGTCAAAAAAGATGAAGTAGACTTCAGGTAAACACTAAGAGATGCTAAATGAGACTGGAAAGCAGGTCAGAGTGGTGACTGCTTTGCTGTGACATCACAGTGTTACGGAGGACTTAACAGCTCATTTTAATGCTCACAGGCTGCATGCATTTTTCTGTAGACTGAGCACTTAGATACTTTCACAGTGTTGACAGTGTTGAATTGTTCAAGAATTGTTCTTGTCCAAAAGTTTAGAACATTCTCTTGCTTTCACCTCCCAGAACTATACTGTTATAATAGCAGAGAAGCTGTCATTCCATTCACATTAGGAGAATTATTCTGTGTTTGAAATTGGAAAAAAAAAAAAATAACCATTTGAAATCGCTTATCAGATTATGTTTTAATGAGTTTATTAAATTTCTGTTTTTCAAACAGCCGCTGTTATCTCTGAGCAGCTCACCCTGACAATTATTTATTTATTTCTCATTTAAACTTTTGGATTGGTTAATCATGGGTTTTCTTATTTCGTTATTGATGAATGCATACATTTATTCATGATTTCAAATACTTGTTTCATCTTTTCTTCTGTTACTCACCTTTAACACTCAATAAGTTATAAGTTGTAAGCATGTGCCTGTTGTGCAGCGTGTTCTTCAAAGATAGTCACATTATAAAGAAATTAACTGATCAAAGTGATCAAGCTCAGATTAAATAGTTTTAGTTTATCAATATTAATTATTATTGTTCATGTCGGTGCCATTGCATATTTGTTTTTTTTGTGTGCATTCAGTCTCAAAATTGAGATGAGACAAGTTGTCCTTGGTCCCATTGCTCCATTGTTTCTGTTGATGTTAATAGAAGATGATGGATGTTGGCAAACAACTGGCAGCTTCAGTATTTAATCTAAGAGAATTTTGTTTAAGCAAAATTGACTTTTTCTTCTCTTTCACACTTTAATTGGAGAAGGAAGTCATCCTCAAAACTGTTTTCAATAGAACAGACTGTAATTGTCTGTTTTGGTTTCCCTGCCTTCCCGTCATGGCTGTCTCTGAAGGCCACTGAATGAGCCGTTGATTAGATTAATAAGGCAACAGATTGAATGTGGTGATGTGTTTGGTTTACAGGTCATTCCCAGGGCTCCTCTCCCTCTGTGGTTGCTATATGGGATTGGGCAGTAAAGCCATTTGTTGGCCACTGCAGATGCTGATAGGTCCCGTGGGAGTCAGTGTGGTTGGCTTACTGCTCCAACAGGCAGGCGGTCATGTTGCAATGAGATTTCCCTTCGGTTTCTTCTGTCCTCTTCCACATGCAATGCATGTCTCACTATAGCATCTTATTAAGTCTGCACCAAACACATAAAACCGTGTGGGACAATCTTGAATTTACTGCTGACACCAGCCGAGCGTAGCTGGTTTACTTTGATATTTCACCAGAAGAACTGAAGTGCAAAAACTTTTAACATGGATTTCTAATATCCTGGTGTTGATATTGCCTCGCTGTTATCAAGGTCCACTGAGGCTGTGCGAAACATTATTCTATGAGATAATGGAATAATGTCCCACAGAAGCCTCCGTTCCTCATTTCTTTTCCTGTATAATAACTGATATGACATGATATAACGTGACAAATGAAAAATATCACATTTCAAAGCAACCAACACCTCGCATTTATCATCGTTTCAGGAAATGCCCAAAGGGTGAAGCCACAGTGCTTACCTGAGACTGTAGCCTATTGATCTTAGCTGGCAACACTAACTGTGCTCTATTCATCCTGCTCCGGCTGAGGTCTCGCACAAACAGAGCTGTCAATCAAGCCTCAGAGAAGCATTGGCACCACCCCTGACATTAAGCTAACAATATCATTTGTCTCTTAAGTCACTTTTCTGCAGAATTATAGGGGCATTCATGGGGGAATCCTCTTTCATTTAGCCTCTAAAGATGCAGAATTAAATTTAAACTTTAATTAAGCTGCAATGAAAGTGGAAGTGGAAGCAATATAAACCTCTTTAAGCTCTAGTTCTGCTGCTCACGACAGACGTTTAAAGGATTCAGAGCTACATTATCATATGGAAGCCACATTGACTCCATTGTAGAAAAAAAGAAACATTTGCATCCTCTAATGTATGCTGCTACTGTGTAACACATTGCAATTCCTCTGTAAACACAGCTGCCTGTGGGTGTATATGGGTGAATGGTGTCAATGAATATGCATTGATGCATGCTGGGTTAAGTATGGGACTCAAGGTCAGAGCAACAATGTCACTACATCAGGAATCCTGATCAGTGCTTCTCTCTACCAGAGAAATGTCTGGAAATAATATTGACACCTTAAACAACTGACGAATTCATTGGGAGCTCCTAAAGAAAAAAAAAATCGTTCTCAAATGATTTCTCCATCAGTAAAAAACAGAATGTGGGCATTAATAATTCATCCACATTCAGAGGGAATTTATCAGAGTCTTGACGGTTGGGAGGGTTGGAGAACTGCTGCTGCACATAAATTGTGTAGACACTTGTGCACACTTTTACATATGGACATGCACATATGTATGCACATGCGCAGCACAAAAAAAACAAAAAAAAAAAACAGCACAAGCCCATGAGTGACTTCAGACATAAAACACCTCAGCTCTTAACGACCACAAGTTGAGATCATTAAATGATGATGATGGTTTTTTAAATTCTCTAATTCACAAAGGTATCAGGCAAGCATTCACAGTTCCCTGCCGAATGTATTCAGCAATGCCCCATTTCTGCAGGAGTTAAATGGTGCTTGGTCGTGGTATCCGTGAGCTTTTGCTTTGAATTGAGTTTATCCAATTATCTTGCAGGTGTGACATCACTGACGCCGAAGAAAGCCTAGGAGGCAGAGAAAGTGCTGCCATTTGAATGAGAGATAAGCAAATGAAAAAGATGCAAATGGAGAAAAGTTATTTTGAAAAAATTTCTGAATGTCTAAGCTAATTGGTCGCTAGAAAGAAGATGCTGATGCAGAGGTTCTGCAGCCTGCTGCAAAGCCACCCACTCCACAACTTGCACAAAAGCTCAGGGGCGAGTATGTGTGTGCATGCATCTGCCACAGCTCCAGTAAAACCTTACCTCACTTACTTAACAATGCTCTCTTCTGGCTGGGCTCACTATGAGACACATTAGACATGATTTGGTTCTTGTCTTCTGAATCGTTTCTTTAGCCAGCCATCTTTTTGTTCGGTGTATGTTAAAAGCTGACATTAGCACAGTGGAGTGTCCTGCTTTTGTCCTTTTCATGAAGCATTTCCATCTCTCACCTGCCATTAGCCAACATGGTCTGTCGGCCTGAGTCATATTTTACAGACAGGAGATGTGGAGCTGTTCTCTCCACACCCCATTAGAGACTAGGAAAGAGCCCCAGTAAGCCTGGGACTTTGTGTGCTGAACATATGCACAGTTGTACTCTTACACACAGGTGCACAGGTACACCCACATAGACTCACATTACATAGTCAGCCACAAAGCAGTCGTGCTGTTCCTTCAAAATAGTTGCCTTACAGTTGATAAAGATGCAGTAACATAAACCAAAACAAAATGAGCAGAGTTATAATGAGCTGCAGAGGGAGAGGAGGACACCTGTTTGTTTATACAATCTCTCACAAACACAGTGCGGTTAATCACCTGAGGTGACGCTTATCTACATCACAATGGAGGGGTTGGCCTGCATTAAACACAGAGGACAGATGCCGTTCCATTTTGCTTTGGCTTTTCAGTTTTAATGCCTGCCTTTTTCCATTGAGACACAGATGCAGATGTTCTGTATTGTGCTGCACCTGCAGTTCCAGCCCAGCTCCGGCGTGCCAACCATCAAAAAACACAGCCAGACTGTATGTACTCACAATGAGCCGAGTAAAAAATACCTCCCCCATCACAGATGGGAAAGAAAGACATCAAAAAGGATTTCAATCTCACCTCAATTTTCTCTCAATAGTTGTCTGTAAAGTAGTTCTCCTCTATCAGGAATAAAGAGAATCCTATTACATATTTCTTATTTTTACAAGGTCTGTTGCCTCTGACAGCCTTTCAACAGCTGTAGTTACCACTTTATTTGCTGCCTCCATAAAGGTGACTTATAAGCTGTTACCACAAGGCTGACAAGAAACGCCAATACAAGATTAAAAGGTGTGACCAGAGAAAGATACAGACTTCATTAAAGTTGATATAGAACTACAAACACCTATTGATGAGTGAGAGACAACTGGGATAGTTGAGAGGTTTTACTGAGTTCTGGTCCCTCATTGACACCTATTGACTCCCATTGATTTGTCAGATGCAGCAGCTTGATGGGGAAATCTATCAGCGTTCATTGTGAAACAGCAAATATCGGTGATGTGTCTAAAGGGAAGAGAAGAAAGGAATGATTATGTCCCTGGAATACAATGAACCTGAGTAGCACCAGCGTGTACATTCTGCTCAACAAGTCCTCGCGGCTGCGTAACAAAGCAGCTTGTGCCATCCAAGACAATCCATAAGAGGTTTTAGAATTTGCTGACAGTCTTCAAATGCAAGCTCTTGAGCTTTTGGATGTAGTCTTTTCAAGGAAACTATCCCTTTCTATTTATATATTTATATCCACAAAAAAAGAGACTACACACACTCAGAAACTAGCTTGAGTCATGTATGACTAAACTGTTAACAGTCAAATTCAACCCTTACAGCCCTGAGGGCAAATTGGTCTTGCTCGCTGGTGAAACGCATAACCTCAAGTACATCCAGCCATCGTCAGTCAAGCTAGTCATAAATGGTTAAAGGGGCTATTTGTACGTTGTTTTTTTTTATCTGCTGCCGATCATGATTTCCCTCCGGTGGTGGTGAATGTTTGGCAAGAGTGTTGGCTTCTTTATAATACCAGTGGTGATAGACAGATAGAGAGATAGACAGATAGATAGATAGATAGATAGATAGATAGATAGATAGATAGATAGATAATGGTTGCATTAATACCTCATAATAATAATAATAATGATGATGATAATAATAATAACAATAATAAAACTACAGAGGAAAATGAAAAGCAGACTGACAGTATGTGAATCCTGCCCTGCAGCCCATGCCCACAGATCAGCAGTACAGCCCGTGGATCAATGGACTTAGAATATGTAATGTATCACAAAACCACAGTTTAATTCTCCATGAGTCAACCAGCATATTTTCACCCTGCAGTGCTTTCTAAACTACGGAACCCATAAAGGGACATGGGGGGGAAAAAAAGTTTGCAAAAGTTCCTCTTTTTTTTTTCACCCATCAATGTTTGTCTTTTGTCCCTTTAGGGGCTGGAACAGCAGAAAATAAACCAGATAACATTTCTAAAAACTCAAAACAACAGAGTAGTTTGCCAAATGGTTAGCTCTAATGTAAAGTGCATTTTATTTGTAGTTCAAGAGGAGCTGTATGCAGAACCATCACACTGAACCATCACACTGGATCTTACAAAGATAAGCATGTTTAGATTCTAGATTTTTCTTATTGTTAGCATATGCTATGAAAAGACTAAAGCAACGTGAGGCTGACATGTGTGTTGTTGCCACTACCTTTTCAATGAATAAAAGAAAGAATGCAAACACATAACTGAGCCACATTACTGTACAGCATGTTACCTTCCCTCACCAATAATATGAGCACTTTGGTTTATTCTGACTCAGTCCCACATCAGCATCAATACAGCACTGTACCCATCCCAATAAATGCAGTTTCCTCTTGTCTGAGCTAAAAACTACAGAGCCCAGCTGTTTTAGCAAACTACTTACTAATGCATATGTTTGGGACCTGTCTTAAAAGATTATCCTCTGATTTGCTCAGCCAGTGCACACAGGCAGACCATGGGAACATGACCATATCTGGACATTTTGGTGCCCCAGACGAGGCGTCTGCTGTTATCAGCTTTCTCTCCATCTGTGTCTTTGATGCCTCCATATTACAGACAGTCTCTGTCATTTTTTTGTACAGAGTATCAGATGTTACTGATGCACGACCTTCACATATGGCTGCCCTGAGCATGTTATAATCCAATATTTATTTTAATTCTATTTTTTTGCCTTAATTATACAGCTCTCAGTGCAGTGCTTTATATCAACACCAAGATGTCATGACAGGTTGTCTGTCTTTTTTGGCAGGATGGTCTGGGCAGGACTCAGAACAGTTTTTAACCTTGTAAGAAGCAGCACTGTGGATCCGCCCTCGCCTGCTAAAAATCACTGAAACAGATGCAAAACAACTGCTTCATGGTTTCATTCCCTGCAGTTGCATAACTGAAATTGAAATTAGCTGATGTTTTTTTATATATTTTAGCCTTCAGTGCTTCCACACAACACATGCCCCAACAACATGAATGATACATTGCATTATTTTCAGCCTAACAGGTTATCTGTATAGGATGGATATAGGATATCTATTGTAAAACATACTGACTCACAGACAACATGACTCAAACTGAGGAGACATCTGCTCACAATTAAATCAATCAGAATTACCAGCGTCACAATTATGATTTATCCAGATGTGAATCATATTATATAAATACATACTGGTTATAACTCAGTGTGATTCAGCTCCAACCTGTTTATTGCAGTTTAGTGCAATGTGAGCAGTGTGTTTAAAAGTAGATCAAGAACAGTTACAAAGTATTTCCTCCTCCTCTCTGGCACCCCTCCAGCTGCTGGTTCCCCAGGTGGCTGCATAGGTGGCCTCTGCCTAAAGCCCAGCCATAGGTCAGGCCCTGCTGGAAAGTACAAAGCACAGAGAGATGGACCAAGATGTTATTGGTTTTGGTCTTTTTTGTTGTTGTTGTTGTTGTATTTGTTAACTGTAAGAGAAATAGAACATCTCTGGCGGTATCTTTTAACACAAGTTTAGGAAAGTAAAAGTACTTTGTTAGAGAGAAAGATCATGCCCATGGTCACGGTAGAGGAACATAGTCCTCTGCATGATTAAAAGTAACAACTGTTGACTGGTACACGGTGAGAACACATGTATTGTGTGTGTCGAAGTTACACACTTTGTACGCCCAAACAGCCCCCCTGACCTCCTCCTGAAGAGGTTTTGTGGTTTCAAAACAATATCACACTACTTCTGCCTTCGCCACTGAGAGAGAACAATCATTATTCACAAAACCCACAAGAGGCAGCTTGTCAGGAAAACATAGGCACAGGTCATTGCAAGCGTTTGAACAAGCTATTCTGTTGTTTTTCTGGTGAGGCCCGTTACCATTAAAAAAATACAACAAAACAAAAAAAAAACAAAAAAACAAGGCATGTCATATCTCTTTTGTGTGGGTCATAACATACAACAGAAATACATCACAGAAAAACAGAGCTGCTGCTGCCTCTGTGGCTGATTACTCACTTAATGCAGTTTCATAGCACATCATGCTGTTCTGGTCTAGTTTGGCCCTCAGCTTCCAACAACAGAATGAAAGCTGCAGCAGGTGAAAGAGTTCATTAGAGTGGCAAGCTGGGGTCCACAACAAGCAGCCTCTTCTCATGGAATAGCAGAGCTTAGCCTCCAGCTGCGACCTCTCCCATCCAACATGCAGAGATAATGCGGCAGCACAGAAACTCAAGGCGAACAGCTCTCACACAGAGACACACACTTTAGACAAGGCAGAGAGTTTAATAAGTAGCGCAGCACAACCTTGCCTCGCAGCACATTGCCCCCAAACTTACTTCTATCCAAACTACCCCCCTGCAAGTCTCTGTGCTGTTCAAATGTGTTATTTTATTTATGAATATTTACAAAGGTCAAAGCTTCAGAAGTTTGGAAATTGTTGAAAGAAATATGAAGAGTTAAGGTCAAGGTTAGGGTTGTAATGAAGGCAGAAAACAAAAAATCTCAGCACACTTATTTTACACTCTGTGCATGCTGATGATTTTTGCCCTCCACTAAGTCTTCAAATGCAGCAGAACATGCACTCTATGTCTCTCCTTCTTGCAGAAAACAAACATCTACCCGTGTCACAGGTGTGGAGACGATGCCCCCAACCTCTGTATTTAACCTAGAAACTGACTGAGCACAGATACATGGAAAAAAACAAATAAACACTAAACTGATATGTGTCCTGATAAAAGCCAGAAACAGGCTCTTGGCCATCTGCTCTCCATGGAGATAACTTCAAAGATCATTTATGAATTGTCTGTTTTGGCAAGAGAATGAATTGCCTGGGATATGAACATTAGTCTTTCATCCCCTAGAAAAGGTAAACTGGGCTCTCTCAGATTGGGTTTCATACTGTGCAGTGAGGTTGAGAAAAGCCAGCAAAAGATTTAATCTCTCACCACTGCCAGATGTTCCTTGTAGGTTGCATCACAGGCACACACTGATGTTTGCTCTCCCGCCATTTATCCTCTGCTATTCTCGTTTAAAAAAGAAAAAAACAAAAAACAAAGGAGACACATATCCATTAATGAAATTTGCAGTCAGTTCTCTGGGCTGTAGAAGTTCAGATTCCCCTGCTTGTTTTGTACGGCAGTTAAAAAAAAGAAAAAGTGCAGCTTTAGTTTGCCATATGTAGTTTGTGGTTTGTCTGGTGGGAAAAGCAAAAAACGAATCAACAAACCCTTAAGAAGCTCCAATCAAAGCCACAGGTCAACTTGTCAAAGAAATAAGAAAAATACACGGCTTTTGCTTTTGTGTTATTCATTGAGGGTTCGTTTCCCACTGAGACCAACATGCTAACTCTTGGGGTAAGTGTCCATTAACTGAAATGTGTTAGTTTTTGTGTCTTGCCGCAATCAACACAGCATGCTGTAACTAGTTATGGCAAACGCCTCGGGTGCCTGACTCACTCAGGCCTTCCTCCTGTCCTTGTTCTACTTGTCTGCCTCCACCAAATGGGTAATGGATTTTGAGCAAAATACCAGCCAAGAAAAGCAGCCAACCAATCAAAATGTTTTCCAACAGTACATCCACTATCTCCACTGACGACAGCTGAAGCAGTTGAGTTCAAGCATGAAAAGATCAAGGTGGGGAAAATTTCTTTTTACCCAAACCTCAGAGTCCGAACAGCTTGAAATGAGTTTTAGATGTCACGTTAACAGCTTTCAACATTCTTATAAAATCTAACACATCAACTTAAGAGCACAGTTTCATTTTCATGTGTTATTATATATCTGTAGATGAGGCGAAAAATATTTTGAGAAATGCAGCTTCACCAACTGATGAAATCCAAGTAGTGAAAAAAAAACAACTAAATGTTGCTTTGTGCAGGGTTCACTTTCAACAACAACTTCAAGGATTTTATTGCTTCTACAGTATAATACCACCAGCTGGTACAGTAGCACTGCTTGCTTCCACCGGTACAAATGACAGCCTGCCATTAATACTGTGCAGCCTGGAAGGCTGCCAGTCTATCGCAGGGCTGATAGATAGACATCCATTCCAACTCACAGTCCAGGCTAATATCCCAAGCAATTACAACCACATTGGATGATTCTGTACCTCACAATTTAGATCCACTGCCGCATTCACTTTCAGTGTTTGGGAGGCACAAAGCAGGGATGTGGAGGTTTGGGGGATGTGCGTGGTCAGACAGAGGGCAGAGGGCACATCTGATCTCAGGCCCGTAATTAACGTCTGCCCTCTTTTGTCTGAATGTCATGAATCATCTGCTACATAATCACTGTCCTCTCCTAAACTTTACCATATGGAAAAGAAACCATAACTGAGCACACAGTGGGATGTTTTTGTTGAATTGTTCAGTTTTGATGATCTTCTTTGGAATTTGATGAAGAGGATAAAATGTTACCTCTAAATTTGACATCCCCAATTTAATCTTAGAATAAAAAAAGATGAGTTATGCGTTATGATGCCTTATCCTTTGCTTGAAATCAGCAAGCTTTTTGGTGACTGGTTGGATTTCTGGTATGTCAGAAGTTTTGGTTGCTGATGTCTTTTGGCAGTTTGAGCAGTTCTAGTCCAAATTTCCTCATGGCTGCTGTCAAAAGATCCATTTTGAATGTTTTTGAGCTTGTTCCACTCTTACAGGAGCAGTATTCTACATGTTGTGGCTAAAATTGTAGTATTGACTGAAACTAAGCCGTGATATAAAACTGAATTTTGCTGCACAGCAGAGACCATATTGTCTGTACCTGCCAGCAATTTACAGCTGTATATTTTTCGCTCAGAAACTTTTGATTTCTTTTTCTCTTCTGCCTACTCTCTATTTACAGTGGAACAAGAGAAATGGCAACTTCCTCTGTTTTTCTCAGCATCCAAGATCTGGTTGTCTTACCATGATGAAGCTTGATAGAATTGTCACTGGATAGAAAAACTGACCGGAGGTTCAGTGTGAGCTGGCCGATAAATACCTACAACGTGATCGCAAAAGCTGCAGGTTTAGGCCATGCAGGAAAAACATTCAAATGTGGAGTTTGAGTTGTTAAGTTAACCCACGCTGTCGGCTCAGCTTTCTGCAATCACTCCTGCTTTAGAGGCGCCGTGGCACAGAAATAACACAAACACTGAATCCAGGCACAGGTGGCCACTGGATTGAAATCTAGGATTTTCATTCTAATGCTAACCCCTGTGCTGCCTCAACATTTCACCATAATAAAAGAAAGATTTTCTGTAATTTTCAGAAAGGCCTAATGTTAAAGTGGTTCTCATGCAGCCTACTTGAAACTTTCCAGACAAGGTTTTTGCAGTGTGATGCAAAACACTGAAACAAACTGTCTGCCCTTGATGAGGAGGTGAGTGTTTATAAAGGCGTTGTAAAGTCTATGGAGAGCAGTACACAAATAACAGCCATGAGATGTACTTTGTAATCTCACACCTGAAATTCTCATCTTGGTCTTTACACAAAAAGTCAATGGTTTCCAGGGTGAAAATATGATGTCTCATTTACTTTCCTCGGAGCAAGGGCAGCGCTTTATACTTTTTTGTCACTGCACAGTACAGAGAATTTTCTATTTGCTGGCATGGGAAGGAAATGTGTCAATATGTCTGCTATGATGCACTAAGAAAAGAAACCTGCAAGGTCACGAACAAATTGATTGTTTGGAAGTCACATTGCAGAAACTATTGAGGCTTGATGACAAGTAAGGTCAGACTGACTTGTCGTTCGCTAAAGGTAAGTAATTGCTGATCCAGGTGTAGGGTACAGAAAACTTTGATTCTGTGCTTGAGGAGTGCAGCGAGATTCAAAAGCCTTTTGGTTAGAGCTGATCTGAGCGACAGAATGAAACAAGAGGCTCACAGCTCCGTGTGCTTTGAGGTAAATGCTAAAAGCATGTGAAGGTGCTCACGGCACAGTACCAGTACCAGCATGTCAATGTTAAGCAGGAATGTGGGTGACAGAGGTAGAACGCGTTGTCCAAGTTGCTAGATCAGTGATTCAATTCCCAGCTCCTCCATATTTTGAAGTGTCCTTGGTCAGATACAGAGTCTCAAATTGCCAATGATGCATCATTCACCTGTGTGTTTGTATGTATTATAGAGAAGTGCTGTATGAATGATATCTGTGAATTTAGCTTCAGTTCAAAAGCACTTTTTGTGGCTGATTAGAGAACAGAAACGCATTATATAAATCTAGCATAAGCACCAACGCAAATACAGCTGACGGTCATACAGCAAGGTTGAATATTAACTCCAGGTGGTTCTCGATGAAATGTGTATGAAGTATTCATCTCCTGGGTGTTGTAGGTGCCTGTGCCTTCATGGATTTTCATGGAAAACTTAGGTGTACTTCTTGATACATTTATACTGAAATCTAAACAGACAGGGCCAGACAAGAAGTGGCTCAAATCTATAC
>OMNW01008028.1:0-17220 GCA_900303245.1 Selene dorsalis
AATGGAAATTGATAAATGATTCTTCTTTCTTCCATTTAATTGAGGAGTAAGCAAGACATAAAAGATCCATCTTGACAACATCTAATCAGCCATGGCAAGTTCTGCTGGTAGAGAAGTCATCACATGACAGAAAATTTAATTCCCTCTCCATAACTCCAGGACACCTGTGCTGAATTGGCTGAATTGGTTTGTAACATACCATGTTCAGTGAACTGGGGAGCAGAACTTCCCCCATCAGGTCTAACACAAGATCAGCTATGGCTACAAACTACCCACAAGGCTCGAACAGTCAGTCATCGCTCTGTCCTACTTTCCCTCTTTTCATCCTCCTCCTCCTCCTCTCATATCTTTCCACCCTCTTACTCCATCCCTCCATTTCCCTGCTCGATCACAGAAAGGAAATAGCAGTGCTGGTCTGATTGCTTTAAAGTGTCATCGATAAAAATAAAAAAAACACTTTCTGGATGTATCTGAGAAAATTCAGTAGAAGATTGAAGGCTGTTCTTCCATCGCCTGGATCGTTGGGTATCATTTATTACACCCCTGATAGAGGAGACATTTCTTTCCTTTTTTGCTATGTGCAGTATCTGAATATGCAAAAAGAAATGAAATATAAACATGTGGAAAGGATAACGAGAGAGGCTATGAAACAGCCTCCCCCACTAAAATTGATAGATCTCAGGTTGAACATGCTGCAAAAGTAAACAAGTCTCTAGTTTCTTTTTGTTCCATTTTCTCATCTCATTTCTACATCGCTAAAGCAGTCCAGAGGAAAAAGAAGTGCAGGAAAGCCAATAGAGGTTGTGAATGTTTTTGCACAGGCCTGCAAGGTCTAAAACTGGTGACTCAACATAATGCCAGAAATAAGAACTTGTTCACGCCTGCATTTCAATTCAATCCACTTCCTTTAGAGTATTCATTCCCAGATATGCTGGCTGAACTTTGTTGGGTGATTTTATTTGTATGTTCATGTGCTTTACAGGCAAAACAGAAACTGTTAAATGATATTTCTGGCATAATACAACTTAGTAGTGTTACCTACAATATACCATGCAATGCTATTATACTGATATGTTTGGATAATTAGTTATTTCACAAACTTTAGAATCTGTGCAGTAACTTCTCATAAGTGCTGTTAAGTGGGAATGAACTGCAGAGACCTCAGGAAGAGCTATAGAGGCATCATAAGGGAAGTGGCATTAGAAAGTTAATGTTGCCCAAATAGCACTTTATTTCTTTTATCAACATAATTAGGGAACATAAACTGACAACATATCCTATTTATTTTACTGACTGCAGAAGAACATAATGACTAAAGCACAATCAAACACTTTTCATTTGTATTTTCAAGCTCTCAAAGCACTTGGGTAAAGGAGGGATGATAATAAGCTTCAAGATGATTGTCTTGGTTTAATACTGGAAAAGTCATCAGTGACTTTATGAGATAGTCCAAATATTAGATTATTTAGTATACAGAGAATAATGCCTAACAATTTTATGTGATGATATAAACTTCCTGTCTCCTAAGTGCATTGACATGATTGCTTGTTCACGTCAAAACATAACAACAATGCTACACTAGATACATACAGTACAATATGAATTTGTGTGTTATCTTGTTAACTGTAATATAAAGATTGTACAATTAATAATACTCTGATTTCCTTCCAAAAATAGTTTAATCAAAATAACAGTAATAGTAATATTGAGAAAAGAAATACTTTATTTCAGTCCAAATGTTTAATTCATGGTTTCCCATATAATTCCCCCCAAACTTCCGTGCTTGGAAGGCGACATCTGCAGCACCGCAGCAGTGAAACCAAAACCAACAGAGAGATCTGCTGTGAGATCTCACAAGAGTTTGTTGCTGAGACAGAAACAGGTCACAAATAAAGTTAATTTTTTTTTCTGATCTGTGACTCCGGGAAAAAATGTCATTTTGATGTTAGACTGTTTGGGGGATCTGTGGCTTGTGAATGGATCCAATATTTATTTTTGGTGACTATGGGGCAAAAGAGTCGTCATAATCTGTGATCACATTCACTTCCCCCGTTGGAGTGAATAGACTCAAAGCTGCTGTGAAAACACAGGAAATAATTGAAAGTAACCTTTTTAACCTTTCCAAAAATGTCTCTGCTTAAAACATAAGAGGAGATAAATTCATCAACTTAAACCAATGTGCTTCTGTACCTTGAACATAACCTTGCACAGAACTCAAAGTCCATTAAAAAAGGGACCCAACATGATGGTTTTGCTTTGAGGAAAATGTGCCGGTGAAGATAACTCAGGTACTAATAACAGTTCCCATCAAAGCACATACCTATTTGTGGTATATAAGTATAATTTTTAGTACACAGGTCTGGCTGTTTTTCTTTTTTTTTGTTAAGGTTTTGGGTACAAACAGTTTTACAATGTAATAAAATTCTTATTACAGTGCAAGCATTTTCAGTGCACCTACCTCTCAGTAAAGTGGTAGCAGTGTTGCTGTGCTTCTTGATACTAGCAATTACTCTGGGTGCAGTGTTCTCATAACAAGTGGAAATGGTGGCCACAACTCTGAAAGCATGAAAGTTTTAATAACCTGGAATTATCCTTTAAGTTCAGAAATGGTGGAGAGAGACATACAGATATAGACACGGGCATACAGACAGACAGCAAGTCAGACCAACAGAGGCAAGGGCAGCAGGTGCAGGAGACAGAAAGAAATACAGAAAGCAACAGACATTGACAGACACATGAGACAGAAAGGAGAAGAAGAAGAGAGGGGAAGCGAGAGGAGGAGAGAGGAAGGAGGGCGGGGTAGAGGGAGGGATGGAGGAGGATGGTGAGCTCCCCCGGCTGTGAACCTGCCATGTGTAGAGGCATGCTGCACCATCTGTGTTGAGACTGTTTACGCAACACACCACTGCTGCAGACACCCTGCCGACACACACCCCGTACCACCTTGCCTAGGACATGACACACAGGGCAGGGCGGTGGCATGCTTCACGTCACACAGCAGTGAAAACAGCAACAAATATAACAAATACAGCAAAATGTGAAGACGACGACAACAACAAATACAGAGAACGGCCAGGACACATGCTCGATCATATGATGCTGACATAGGGTTTTGCATTGAGAGATAATGTGCAAACTTGGTTTTGATGACAACAGAAATACCAGCAGTGCCAACAGCGATCAGACTGGACAGATTAGAGGAATAATAAAAAAAAAAGAAAAAGACAGAAACATGGCAGCATGTTACTGCCACCGCTCGTTACCCTGCAACACAACATGGCCCTAAACAGCACTGACAGCCGTTGACTGTTCTCTGTCATCAGGCCCAGAATCACATGCAAACACTAATCATAATAAATTTGAATTGATCAGAACTGCAAACAATGAGCCACAACACAGGCGCCACAGTATCTGCCACCGCTACAAGCTGAGAACAAAGGGATGCAAGAGAGTGAGGAAGAAAGGACAAGACAGAAAGAACAAACAACAGAAGTGATGTCACACGTATTGACAGAGATGGCAAGAGGAGGCGAAGACGAGGCAAGACACGATGATGTCTGTGAGGAAGGAGGAGAACAAGAGCGAGAGAACGGGGCAGAGCAAGCGGGGTAAGAGGAGGCTGTGGAAGAACGACCGGGGAGACAGAGAGAGGCTAGTGCGTGTTGACAGTGCTGTCGTGTCTTGGCGGTGCCAGCTAGACTCCAGAGATGTATTCAGCAGACACTGGCTGCTCAGAACGTGATCTCTTTGTGTGGAACCAAAACAGACCAAATGTCCACAGAGAGGTGATGGTGGCGACTGTGGTGGTGGAAGATAAAGCCAGGAGTTTCCCCAAAAGCATTTTAGAGACACAAAAATTGTCATCAGTTGACCTAAAGCCAGACCCCAAGGCTCAGTCATTGTGCATTCATAGCTTAACGACCATAACCAGGCGGGACTGGGAAGATTTGGATTTCATATTCAAGTGTCGTGTGTGGGGCTGGGTGGAGTAATACTCTGGTTATGAAAAGTATAGAGGCTCATGTCTCTTTAGTAGCTGCTTAAAACCAAAAGTAAGCCAATGGGTAAACAGAGTGTTTCTTTATGCTAACCCACTGTACGAATGCTGCCATGTGTGGCTAGAGAATAATCCAAATAATAACTAAGTAACCACACCTATCATTAGCTAGTTACAAATTAAGGTGCGTTCAAATCTGTCAAACATCATATGACCACCTGTAATATCTGTCCTGATGCTGACATATGAGATTTTAGATGTGTTTTTAGTGCTTTTAGAACTGCTCTGTCCTACTTAAAGAAAGAATATCATCGTCATATCTTATTTATAATTGGAACACACTAGCCTGCTGTCAAAGAAACACATTTTGTTATATCTCTGCCCTGTACTAGAGCTAACTCATTCTGTTAGAGGACTGCATGAACTGAACATGAACTGCATTTTGCTATGTGGTCAAGAGTTCATATTGTTTTGGCTGAACAGAAGACAGCCTTGTTCAATACAGGGTGGGCGGCACTTTCTTTTTTTCCTCTCTTTCAGTTGTTAGTTTTTATTTACCAACATGCAGCAGCAGTATCAATGTTCCCATATCAGTGAATGGTGCAATGTGTGTCAGGCTAACCTGCTCCAACAGTATGTGTGATACACCAGAGACAAAACAGTAAAAAAACAACAAAAAAAAAAAACATTATGCCACAGAAGAAAACTTGCTTCATTTAGGCCAGGTGCACTTTGCCTGAGCCAAGGTCGCCTCCATAATATCATAACGCAAGATCAAAACTGCAACTTGTTTATTGGAAAATCTGCCCATCTGGCTAAGCATCTTGTCTGGCAGCGAGATGAAAAGATGACTCAAAAAAATAATGTTTGGGAATGAGGGGAAAGCAAACGATGTGAATCATGAGTAAGGCCTGGCAGGTCCCGATTGGCTCTGTAGTGGAAACCAGACTAAACCGAGCCAGACTAGGCTGGGTGCCCAGCGCTGCCACCTAGGGCAGGGGACCAACAGAGAGGCGCTAGTTGAATGAGTATGCCTATTCATTTTGCCAACCGTGCAGCCAGCGAGGCAGAGCGTGGAAGCAGAAACAGAGAGACAGAGAAGGATGAGAGTCTTAGGAAGACATCACGGTCATGGCTGGAAGAGTTTTGGACGAGCAAAGACTCTGAAAAATGAACAGAGGGATGAGGAGGAGGACAGGAAGTTGGTCTGAGAGAGATAATGATGTATCTACGAACAATTGGGACTGCAAGGAAGCAGCAGTGGTATGACCTTTGAATGAAGAAGCACGTGCTATGCTTCTTTGTTAGAAAACTCTCACAACATAAAAGGTGCTAAACAAGTAGTTCTGCACACTGTAACACATTCATATATATTCTGTATGCTAAACATTACTGTTAGCATTTTTTTTAAAGGATGTTCTTCTACCTTTGTTAGAAGCTGGTGCACAGGCATGCTGCAGCAAGTTAAACACACTCCCAGGATTTGGCCTTTTACGTGATATGCAACGATGACTACAGTATTGACCTCCCTTGCTCCTAGAGGTTATGTCTGTATACAAGGAATTCTCAGCAGAAAATGTGTGATAGGAAAATAATTGCATCTGATTTATGATTTTCCACAGATAACAGTTCAAAATGGGGCATTTGTGGTATAGGTAAAATATGTCTGTCATTAACTGTAGCTCTGTCAGCACAGTTCAGCAGTCAGACAGGTATATTTTCTGTAGCGCTGGGACTGTTTTGAAAAGTTACTTTCTGCTAAATTCATGGAAGTTCTGAATTTTGAGTGTTTTTATCTCTCAGATCCACATTATACTTTATTCATGACGTCCGCCTTTGTTTGAGTTTGACTTCTTGAAAGAATTTCAAATAAATGCAGAAGTTATTGTCTGCAGTCTCTCAAATCTAAGAAGTCTGACCTCTCTGTTAAAACAACATCACCATGGGGGAGCTTTCAGAGCAGTCCTCCCCCACGTTTTCATTATGTCTTTGATGTACATTTGGCCACAAAATAGAAGCAACTCACATTTCCAGCACCTACAAGTTTATTTTCATATTGTTGTGTCAAGAATGAAATCAATGGCTACCTGCAAGGCAGAAAACAAATCACCAAATCCATGTTTGTTGATGGATGGTGGTAATATCAAGTATATATGATTTATAGCTAATGGTATTAAAGAGTATTTTCATGCATTCCACTGGAAAAAACAACCCTTTAGCATAATGAACTGTTGCAACATGTTACACAGATTACCATTACAGTAACATCAGTAATGGTGTCAGCTTTAGTTCTATTGATATTCATTTCTTAGACTGCTGCATATATTTGAACCCAGAAACGCTGTGATGCAGCTGATCTGTGGATGGACAGGCAGCTCCTGGGGCAAAGAAAACAAAGATGGCGTCTAATTTTAGACATGCTGCAGCACAAAGCGAAATGCCACAGAAAATTACAAGCAGTCCACTGTTTAATGAGATGATGACTGATTCTGATGACAAGTATTGTAACTCAGTAGGATACGTTTATAATGCTGGCAGATGTCTCATGTAGTCACATCTCCGGCAGATAAAGTAAACTAACTGAAGAGACAAAACTATATTTTATATGCCAGAGGAGTTTGGATTTTTTTTTTTTTTTTTTTAAGATGAGGGTCAGTATAATAAGGGAGCAGAGGCAGAGAGTTATAATAACCCCTTGTCCAGAGGAACACCTTGGTCCTGAAGATTCAGAGGAGAAAAGAAGCTTTAAAGGGGGCTGGGAGTAAAGTGTCTTTATCTGTACAGGAACCGGAGGCTGCTGGGTCAAGTGGGGCTCATGGCTGGGTAGAGTAGATAGGGAGGTTGGAAAGTTGTGGGAGGGTGTTAGTGGGATCATAAGGCTGTGAGAAAAAAAGACAAATTTCAGGGTGCAGTCTGGTGTCCCAGTTCAATTCAGTGAAATAAAATGAAATTCCATTCAAGTCAGCAAGCTTGATATAAACATGCAGGGAAGACACTGGGGTTATAACTTTTTCTGTCTATGCCCTACAGCGAGATGCAAGCTCTGCAAGGATAATAACAGAGTTTAAAAAAAGGGAAGCAATACATTTACAGAATACAGTTTTAGAATAGAAGAGAAAACTAACAATTTGTGAAACATTTGTTTGTGTGGGGACAGACCACAGGTGGGTTATTGGGGATGAAAGCAGAATGGTCATTTTGGCAGGAAAACAAATAGAGTGGCGGTACTGAATATTTGATGGAGCTATTCTGCTGGAAATTAACACTGGTGTAGAGAGATGAAAGCCAGGGGGATGATGTGTGTTTGAGAGAAAAAAACAAAACAAAAACCTTGCCTTTAAAATTCAGACACAAAGCATGCTTTTACATGCAGCACCAATAGTGGAGCCGTGGCTCTGGAGACAGCGTGTATGATGAGAAGTGTCTATGACAAGGAGTCAAAGGGAGATGAGGTGATACAAAGAAGCCAGAGATAACAAGAGCAGATTTAACAAAGCAACTAAAGTGACTGCAGTGCAAAGTTTAAAGGAAACGTGAATGGATTTTGTGAAAAATGATCAATCTCAATCTCAATAACAGAGTCAAGTCTTGACATAGCAGGGCAACTATTGGGCCCTAGTGATATACCATGTGAAAATAAATCCTGGCAAACGTGCAAAATTTAGAAGTTTTGGGGTCAGTATTGAGGTTTCAAAATGTTTAAATGTTAGCTCTAGATCAAAACTTGATCCATTGGCACTGAGACTGTCTTAATAAATATTTTCTGATGGCTGAAGCAGACAGGCTCTTGAATTACAGCCACAAATATGTCCCAAATAGGCTACACAAGGGCAGGGCGACATGCCTCAAGGCTGATTAAACCAAAATAGTGGCCTGTACCTACCTACATTATTACTAAGTTATTTCCAGGGTGGTTTCACCATTTGTTACTCCAGTGATTCCAACGCTGTCTCATCTCTATATCTCTTCGAACAAAAGGATGCCAACAGAACTTGGACCGTGTGTCCAAAGCAACCGAGGGTCTCAAAGATTTAGTTATCCAATGTAAAAAGAAAAGTGACTTCACTCTAATTCGGCATAACAGGATACATTCTTCACTCTATTCATCTTCTCTTAAAGATCAATTAAAAGATGCCAAAATAAATGTCCCCTTTTACAGAGCTCTGACAGAGCACCGATTCTGGCTAATGGCTGTGCAGAGGCGAGAGGCTGCTCTTTTTCAATAAAGTGCCTGAAAAACATGAGAAAAAAAAAAAATCTTCTAGCTTTTTGTTCTGTTTGGTATTGCTCCTAGTTTTTGTCGTTGCATGCTACTGAAGACATTTGTCAAACAGAGACAATGTGAGTAGTAGGGAGTATCTCTAGATATTGAAAGAAGGCCATTTGACTTCTGTCTTAAAGGTTATAACTAAGAGATAGAGCACTGTGGAGAGCACTTCAGACTCTGAGGGTACACAAGGAGAAAAATGCTGTTATGTGCCAGTTACAGGTGAATTTGCTTATTCTAGACTAAAACACTCTTCAGTGCCTGAAATCATTCACAAGGCATTAGAAAGGATTTTATTACAGTTGTCATTTTGCTGCTTTTGCATTAAGGGAGCTTTGTTGGTATTGCTATTGCTTTCCAGTCTAAAAAAAAAAAGATGGGGAGAGTTCAGCATCAAAATTCATTATTTTACTCACACGGTACAGTCTCCTGTGGTGGAAAGTAACAGCAATATCAATATCTCATATCTGAATCACGTCTTTTCTTCTACTGAAGTTAGCATGCCAACCAGATAGCCTTGTCCCCCTCTCATCACTGTCCGACAGTGACTCACTGCAGCCTCCAATCTGAAGATGTAGCACTGCTCAGAGGGCGTCTTAAACCTTTACCTGCTCCAGGCAAAGAAAACTTACAAATATTCTCTTTAGCATGCTTCAAGAAATAATAGACATCAACTGGAAAATGGCTCATATATTCAATATCCTCACTCAAAAACTATCACTGCTCTGGTCAATGTGAATGAGTAGTGGCTGGATCTGGTTTGAGGGCATTAAGTTTCTGCACGAGAGAGAGAGAGACAGAGTGTCACAGTTTGGACATGAGTAAAGTTTTACATATTTTTGAATCAATTTCCTTGTGTAGCCGATGTGAAGTGGAACTGACAGAGTGAGTACGATGTGTGTAACTCAGATGTATGGAGTTGAATCACAAGACCTGGACACGAGTCAGACTCTGTCAGTGTGACTTCTGACTTCACTGGGACTCTGACGCTATAAATATGCTATAAAAAGTGGCTAAAAGGATTCACTTGAAATCAATCTGGCAGCACCAGGCAGGAGATAAAAGGGTGTTGACTAATGATAACTTTTTCATGGCTTGGGCTTGAGACTCAAATTTAATGCGGGACACTTGAGACTAAACAATTCTGCCATGACAAAATTAGACCAAATTTTGGATCTTACATAACCCATTTGGATTTTTAATAAAATTAAAGTGCAAAGAAAGTATAATGTAATAATCTGTCTTATATTACTCTTTTAAATCACAATGACATGTGCAGAGTATGGGACTCCTTATTTATTTCAGTGGTTTAATCTTGCATACAGAAAAAAATCAACCATACATCCTTTTGAGGATAAATGTATTAAATAAACTGCCACCGCAAACTAGTCATTCAGAACATATAATAATGTGCATCATAATGTAATACACTGAATACTGGAGGCAGACTCAGAAATGTTGCAAATACTGACTAATGTTTGGTCAAATTTATATTCAGCTTGTGTCCTTTTATAGCACCACTTTCTGCTGGAGAGCATAGTATTAAATATTTTAATGACCAAACACGCAGAAGAGGCAATGGCATGCACAACAGACTGTTCTTGACACAACACACATTTATTGTGACTGTCTATCTGTTATTGTTCTCCTCTTATTAGCTGCTCATTGTTTGCTTGTGCGTTGTGCAGGGTCGTTCGTCATAAAAGCAGACTGGTGCTATCTGTGCAGCTTAATACTAATGTTATGACTCTAAGCTGTTGTTCATCTTTTACAAAACACATTCGTGATCATGTCTCCATTGACTTTTTAGAAACAGTGGTCGTCAAACAGGCACAAGACACAGCAGACATATAAACACACTGTATGCACACACACATACTGTGTCATACACACAACAAGCACTCATGAATGCCCTCACAATTGCACACTTCAGTGTTTTGTCAGTAGCAAGAGACCGTGTTCGCATGAACGTGGGCACATTCAACAAAAAGCTGTTAGTATGATGAGTTCACTGTTCACGCTGAAACACTAACAGTTACATCAAGAGGTGTTCAGTGTGCGTACAAATGAGGATTTAGCAATGAATCCTCAAACTATGGAACCATGACACTGTTGCAGTCTCAGTGGCAATACATGTTACTCCCTCATTAAAAGCCTATTAGAAGACCATGAAAGCCACAGAAACTACCATAATCTGATAACTCCTTCATAAATACTAAGCGGTTATGCTATTAGCATGCTTCACAGTGTATCTATAGGTTTGTACTCAAATGGATCAGAAACTGACTCAGTGTGAAGTAAAAGTTAGGAAAAACAAAACTGTAAATAGAGTTGCAGCTCTAATAGAAAATAACATCTCTTCTCCCTTAAAGGGCATCACACATTTGGCAAATACTGTTATTACTGTTATTGATCTCAAGCTTTTTTGGCAAAAAACATATTAGCTCATTGAAATTGCCTCAGTTGATGTCTTTGCCTACAGATGATGATGCAGTTCAACTTGGGTAAACTCATACACATTCGTGCCGGTGACCACTTCCACAGCTGCGACAGTGCTTTTGCTCTAATTGGACCATAGAGACAAAAACTGAGAAAGCATCCAATTTTATACCTGCTCTGCTGAATAGGAAGCAATGTCAGTTGAGATTTCTCATTCTTGGCCATTTTGGCTCAAACTAAACCGGCGACATCCAGCGCCGTCCCCTGCAGAACAAATCACTACGTCATTAAACTTCACATGAATTTCACTGTGCCATTTTTCTGGTGTGACATTTATGTTGTCTTTGAATTTCCAAAATGTTTGCTCAATGTAGGTTTGTGTTTAGCTCAACAGCCAAGCATTATCATGCATAGATCTTTCTTTCAAAACCATCTCCGATAAATCATGAGACTCCTCCAGGGTCTCAAGACGAGAGTTTTCAGATTCATCCATATTGTTGTGGGTAGCTAACAGTGGGTTCAAGTGTTTGCTTGTTTTTGTGTATCCTCCAAGTCAGCTCTCAGTGTCTGTCGTCTGTGGCCAATCTCTGTCGGCCCTGCAGGACCACAGCCACATACTGAGGTAAGTCCATTAGACACTTACTAAAGCTGGAAAAGGACAGCACCCCCCAACCAGACACTGCAAAAACCACCACGCTTTGGATGTGTGCGCTTGTGTGGTGTCTGGCCAAACTTAGTTTGCCTCATCACACACACCAGAGCATCTAAACAGCTTTGACAAGTACACGCAGAGACACAACTCACTAGACATATATACACAAACTCAGACACACACTCCCCCTATCATTCTCATTGGGACTCTGTGTGCCGTGTTCTGCCGGATCTCAGTGTGAGTCTCAGTGTGTGAGTCTTTTTTTTCTCTTCTTTTTTTCTAGGCAACCATCTCTGCTCAGCCTTGCCATCTGTTCTCCATGCTGTGGAACACGGCGCTCCCTCTGGCTGCAGGCATTTTCACATGGTGGCAAAAATTGTCAATTGGACTTTAAAAAAAAACAAAACAGAAGTGGATCAAAATGTGGCTCGGACTGTTTTTGGGGCAGTTTAGTCACTCTGTGAGTAATTTTACAATTTTGGATCCCAGGTTTAGTGAGTGTTTTAATGGTTTTGTGTGTGTTTTGTGTTTTGCTATGTATCTATGAGTGTGTTCACATCTCCATTTAAGTATGAGGTCACCTGCGTCACTGGAGGAAAAGCAATGTGCTGCTGGTGGTCTCTTCAGCAGCTGTATGTACTTTACTAGTAAAATAAGTTGTGAATTCATCAATTTTATAAGGTGGAAGTGGGACTGGTTTTGTTTACTGGTTTATTGTGTATTTAAGAATGATGTCTTCTCTACATGCTGATTATCCCATTAACACAGCTTGCCACCCACTAAGGTTAAACACAACAAGCAACACAACCACATGGAAACATTTTGTGCTCTGCTGACTGGGGACAACCTTTTGAAATAAAAATACAGTTTTTGAACAATTTTCTGGATCTATAAATCAAGACTGTTGGTAAGCACCAGGGGCCTCAGTTACACATGTGATTACATCTGTATCCCATCACATTCAGTTTGATGGAGCCATGGACTCTTCACCACTCATCTGAGTCTGGGAGGCACTGGTAGTAGACAAAGAGAAGTAGCCTAGTTGTCCTTCAAGATGTTCTGTTCCCAGGCCAAACAAGATGTATAATGAGCAGGATAGAAGAAATATAAAGCCCACTTCAGAGCAGAGCCAGTGGGTTTTTACCAAGTCTGTAACGAACAACAACACCTGGGTATCTGGAAACTTCTCAAGGTTTCAATCAAAGTTGGGGAGACAGGAAACAGTCACACAGACAAAGGCATGCACTCAAACACACACATAAGAACAGATGCATATCAACAAGGACACATTCATACATCCAGCTACATAGCTACACACATATACATACATACACACACACACACACACACATACATACACACACACTGGAGGTCCGCTGTGCCTCCCAGAACTCCCATCTGTTGAACCAGCAGTCCAGGTTGGTTTTAATGAGAAATAATGAGCCTTCACTAAATAACAACAGCTTGGATGGATTTCACCTCCAATTCTGATTTTATTAGAATGGCGTTCATTCTACAAGTTACAAAATCCATTGTTTCGAGGTAAAGTGACGGTCTGACTTTCTTTTTACTTCATTTTTTTCTGAATCTGTTAGATCACTGATTATTGGCACATTTAAGTGTTGTCTTATATGTGATAGCGCAATCAAATATTAAGTCGTTCATTGCAAGGTATAGAAAAATGTCACTATGAAACTTTTTATTTTTTTTTTACATTGAAAAAGGTAATTTCTCTACTATCTCTTTGATAAAGACATAAAAATTCAAAGCACAATGAGAATTATCACTTGGTCCTCTCTAAATTCTGATGGCAAACCTGGACTGAATGGAGCTCATAAAGGAAAGAAACCACTGCCTGCAAATTTTGACATTTGTCTGTAATAAATCAGAGCGAGAATGTAATTGCTATGCTTCTAACAGCTGGCATAGCTGTGAGCGAAAACACTAACAAAGTGTGTGTTTCTGTGTGTGTGTGTGTGTGGCTGTACAGAGAGTGGCAGGCATCAAGTCAAGGAATCCAACTGGTCTTGTATGACTTCAAGCTGGAAGAAAGAGAAGATATGGTTGAGTTTTTGGGAAAAAGACAAGTGCACGCACACACACACACACACACACACACACACATGAAAAACAGAGGAAAAAGGCAGAGAAAAATAGGGAAATGAGCGCAACAAAATGTATCCAAGCACGGGGAAGACACACGCTCGATGGATTTTGTCAGAAAATGTCTGCCATTCAGGATGAAATACAGCGAGGAAGGCACATACAGGGTAACAGGAAAATGGACACAAGCATACAGCACCACACACATGCACACGCACACGCACACACGCACACCAAAGACAAACCTTGTTGTAGAACTCAAGCAGCTCCTGGTGGTTAAACTCAACAAAGATATTTTTCTGAACCTGGAGAGAGAGAGAGAGAGAGAGAGAGAGAGAGAGAGAGGGAGAGAGGTGTAGGGTTAGACAGGGTCAGAGAGGTGAGGGGACTGAGGAGAACAAACCCCCAACAAATAAGAAAAACCAGTTCAGGGACACACGAGAGCAACAGAACTGAAGATAAAACAGTAGCACACACACACGTAAGAGATATGACCAAGACTACTTCTTCTTCTTCTGTCGGTTTCTTGTGCTTTCTATATAAACCGTCATTAATTATTTCTGCTCTCTGGCCAGTGCACACTATCCTCTAAGTGTTATCCATCAGAGTGTTTAAAAATACACTGCAGGCAGACTCACTGTCCACTAACTCATAGTAGGAAGACCCATCACTCTTTCTCCATTTGATTTGACTACCTTTGAAAAAGTTGAGACAGGCTGCATCATTTGTTGCCCCACGTAGCTAAATGTGTACTAACTGTCAAACCCAGGGCTGAACAGCAGACACTTAAGGAGAGCAGCCATTGTACCCTGTAGAAAACCTATTCTCGGCTTGATCAATTGAAATTTCATACAGTGAACTTTTATGACACTAAAAGTTCACTTTTCCAAGCTGCATCTTAAACATAACACACACTGATAAAGCAAAACTGATCCATTTAGTATGCAGGATAAGACAAGCTGCCAAGATTTGAGAGAGGGCTTTTCGTTCTCACTTTAAATGAAGGACAAACAAACGGTCCAAAAGTACATAAATAAATAAATAACTAAATAAATAAATAACAGAGAACCCTATTTGTAGGTTTGTTGATGCAGAGCAAAATCAGGTGTTTCTATTGTCGGTCTTTCCTTTTCTTTGGGGATTAATAACTTCAACTTCTGCAAAGTTAAAAGCCGAAGTTATGTAACTTTGTCATTTTAGTGCAATGCGTTGTATTTGAAAAGAGTGAAGAAAAAAAGCAAACAGTGCATGTTATGGAGTCTGGAATTAAACCAATATTAGTATAATTGAATAAATATTAAGTTAAGCTACTTGTTCAGTATAATGGATACAAAGTTTGGGTTTTGTGAAGCTGGAGTAAAAATGAGATTTGTGACCACTGCTCCAATCCTTTTAATTTTGTCGTGTCAGTTTTCAGTTACGTCACAAGTGTGTCATGACTTATTGTGCACTGCATCATTATTCGCTTACTCCTCTTTTCCTCTGGGAGCCATACGCATTTTCTCTCTCCTTTCTGAAAAGACTACAGGCTTGACAAACTATCAAGGGGACGCAAGGTTGCACAGAAAAACCTTGCCGTCATTATCAGCCCTCATCAGAAATGAAGGCTGAACAACCACCATGAGTGGACATAATAGTGAGCCACTTTATCAAAACCCATGATTGAGAAAATGACTATAATATGTGAAATGCTTTCTTGGTAGCAGAAAAAGAGAGGGGCAGCCTTGTAGTGAACCAAAGTACACTCAGTGCAGTCACGCTGACTGTTGATAATAGCGCTGAACTCCTCGTGCCGTCAAGGAGGGCAGAAGATGATAGGAGGAAAGACAGAAAAAGCGCAGGTACAACAAACACCAAGAAAGACACAAACACAAAAAAGAAAGAACTAGGTCTCGACTGAAAGATGCTAAAACCACATGCGAATTGTCCGATTCCTATCTCCAGTCTGCAGCTCTCTCCCCTGCAGTTTGCCGCTTAGAGACTAAAAGGGGCCTCGGGGCTTCAAACTAACTGGCTGGCTGGTTGGCTGGCTGGTTGGAGGGCTGGTTCAGTGTATGTGTGTGTGTGTGTGTGTGTGTGTGGAAAGAGGTCATGTGTCACTGCAAATTAATTACAAAGATATTAATTAGAAGCAACGTTAAAAGTCCATAAAGGAGAGCACAGAGGGAAAATGCTATCTCTCGTCAAAGCCCCGAATCCACGGCAGATCCATGGCACGTGTGCAGAATGTAGGGCAGCCTTGAATTTGGCTACGGTTGTTTTATTAGGGCATGCCTCAGCACGCTAGGTAATAAAACAACTTATTTACTTGTTGTTACCAAGTAATTAAAAATGAAAAGAAGAGGCACATCAAAGTAGATCTGCAAGGTGATAATCTCTGAGTAAACAAGGCTTTATTAGGGAATGGTTTGAGTTTAAATACAAATTGAGTTCGTAGTGAAGTAAAATTTACGATGAGCAGTACCCTGTGTTTCCAACACCACTGATCTGATTCACGCTTCAGCACCACACTGCTTTCTATTTATCTCCACTATGGCAAATACTATTATAATGAGAAGGTCAGTGCTGCATAATTAGTCATTTGGGTTAATGGTCTTTGGTGAGCCAGGGTCAGAATAACAAACTCAGCCCATTTGTTAAGAGAAATAAGAACTTGTCAGCCAACTGAGCCGTCTCCATTATTGTCTGACAGAGGTGAGGGGGGGCAACTGAAAACGCAAGTTTCAGTGTGTGAAGTATGACATTGATCAAAACTAAGCAACAATGAAGTGAAGACAACAGAGCAGACTTACACAGGGGTCAAGGATGAAGGTGTTTGTGAGATTGACGGGGTGTTCTGATAAGAATTGCCAGGCACTGTTGTGTGTGTGTGTGTGTGTGTGTTTGTGAGTGTGTGTTTGGCCCATCCCATTGTTCCTCAGGGTTGCAATTTTGCCAGGCAGTAGCCCAACGAGGCTCTGACAGATCTAGGCTAACACTAATGGGGATAGGATGCATCATCCTCATCTTCACAGCCCCCTATACTACAAGTGCGCACACACACACACACCCACACACACACACACAAATTTCTTATCTGTCTCAGAGCCAAATTCCTGGATACAGAAATTTGGATTAACCCATGAAGATAATCACAAATTCACTTGCATCTCGTGTCAGCTATACACTACATTATATCATTATTATACAGTCTACATACCAAGAGAGGCGAAAGATAAAATATATCAAGGAAATGTCTCCAGACATGGACTAAATGTTCTGTTGTAGCTCCTGGTACAAGCACAATAGCTTTTGACATGCTTACTTACACAATTCCCTAGATGACCAAGCAAAGTCAACAAGAGACAACTGCAGGAGAAGCTCTGCAGGGATTACAAATCTTCTTCATACCTGATACTTGATAACATAGTGTCCATGGGTTGTCAGCAATAATGATATGATATAATATGATATGATATGCTCATTAAATTGCCTTCCGTAATGTGAGAATATGACAACATATAAATATGGATTGACTGGGAACTGTCTGGTGTAGACATCCATCAAAATATCTTCCCTCATGCTTCAACTGTGACCGGTTCACTGGAGTTGCACAAAAAAAAAAAAAAATTGTTATCATTTCATGTGCGTAAGATTTTATCTCAAATCAAGAAGAAGATAACGTGTCCAACCTGTGATTCCCAGGACGGGATTCAGCATTTCTGTCAGTCAGCCATTTGCTTTGGCCAAGACTGATCTATATAAACAATCATTGATGTTCAT